>JAASFI010000570.1:0-23395 GCA_023333705.1 Globisporangium viniferum | reverse complement strand
CCACCAACGCCGCCTCCGGTAGCGCCGCAAACGATCCCTCCGCATGTGCTTAACACACTCGTGTGGAGAGCGGCATTGCTTCTGCTTATGTATGGGTTTACAATGGACCAGATCGCACTACTAACAGGCAGAGAAAAAAAAGCCGTTTCCCAGCTTCTGAACAGACGCAACAAGGCGAAGGCAATTGCCAACGAGCAGACGCGAGCCGAGGAGAGACGCGCAAAGGAGCCGGAGTACGATTTCGGGCTCGGTCCAGCACAAGAGATTGAGAGAGACGAGCCCCCCCGTAAGCGACGAGCCACCAGCCCAAGCAGCCACGGCATCAGCTCCTCCGGAACGAGGTGAGTCTCACGTGGAGACGATATTCTTTCCGGATAAGCTGATGCCGTGCATTAACCAGGTGTACACTGGTGAGTGCTATCTCCCTGCCTGCCATAAGTTTCACACCGAGAGGTCGGGACTTAGGGCGATCCTCGACTACATCAATGGCGCTCAAGATACGCTAGACATATGTGTGTACACAATTACGCAGACGAGGTAAAAGAATACAGAAGCTGTGCCGGACTAACGTGTACGATGTGCGCTAACTAACTTTGACCTTTGTTTCTTTTGAACTTTTGCATTTAGCTTACATTTGCAATTATTTGCCCCCAGTTGAATACCCGGAAATGCGCGTTAGCATGACCCACTTATGTCATTGATCCCTTCACTGATTCATCATCCAGGCCGTCTCAGACACACGGCCTGCTCATTTGACTCTCATTGTCCAATCGACCGGCTCAAGCTCCAAGCTCCACAAGCCCTCCTCCTCCCATCAAACCGAGCCGAGATGCCGTTCGTCCACGTGTCCAGTAACGTCGCCAAGATCGGCGTCGACGTGCCAAACGCCATCCGCGCGCTCTCCAAGAGCCTGTCGCTCGCGCTCGACCGCCCGGAGCCCGCCGTGATGGTCAAGCTGTCGCTCGACCAGGCCATGCTCTTCGCCGGATCCGACGCCGTACGTCTCAAGAGTTTTAGTAATTGATGCTGCTGTACAGTAAATGCACTCTATGCTAACGATTGTGTCTACTGTATGCGATACTGCTGTTGTTGCTGCTACTATTGTAGCCGTGCGCGTTCATCCAGATCCGCAGCATCGGCAAGATCGACACGGAGCGCAACCCGAAGACCGCGCAGGCGCTGACGGCGACCGTGACGGAGCTGCTGGGCGTGCCGGCGGACCGCGTGTTCATGAACTTGGACGACATCCAGATCACCAACTGGGGCGCCCACGGCACGACCGTCGACAAGCTCCCCCCAATGTAAAATGTAAATGCTCTGGGGTGCATGAATGTGTCCGTGAAAATGAGCGAGAGACGAAATGAAAGACGATAATAAACAAAATAGTGAGGTCTTTTGTATGTTTGGATCTATCTATACCGACCCTCAACGTTGAGCTTATTTATATATATATGTGCGTTTAGGCCGTCGCAGCTTTGTGGACGTTTTCCGTCACATGACTGAAGCGAGCGTGTCATTCCAGCAGTCGCCATTTAGCGAAGAGCAAACAGCGCGTCAACCCAATCCCGCCGAGCCCTCGCTCATTAGATGCTGTTTAGACCCGACGGCAAGCTCTCGAGTGCTAGTAATGGTGAGTTCCCGGAACGCCGCAGCGCTTCGTGCTCGAGCATGGCTGGCAAGAGTTCCAGTGTACGTCCCGAGGTCCCACGGCCACTTCCGAGCCTGCTGACCAGAGTCCCATTCCCATTACAATACCGGTAGTGAAGGAGCAGAGTGAGCCATTGAGGACTGTGCGCGAAGCCCAACTCCACAAGCGGCGAGTGAGAGCAAAGGCGTTCGAGACCAGGCTCAAGCTCTCGTGGGCTCAATATATTGGCAGCCTGGCGTCGCTGCTCCTGGTCTGCACCGACATCCCGCGCTCGGGACTGGGTGTCAATCACCACCTGACAAAGTACCCAGCGCTCGAGCCCGACGTGTTCAAGTTCTTTGGTCCGTGACACTACCCGATGCTCAACACGTCGCAGAGTGACGCAAGTGATTTACAAGCGCGCGTCTGGAGCTACAAGCAGGACACAACTTCGAAAGGGCTGCGAGCATTTGCCAAGTTCTTCGCGCTCTCGACCTTCCCAGCGTGTATTACGTACCAGGGACCCTGCGCCAGTAGCGTCGTGAGTGGGGACATTGTATTCGAGATGCTGGACTCTCTCGTGAACGCGACCGTCTCCATCAAGAGGAATAGACAGCAAGCGGCTACTGGTTCCAGACAAGCCTCGGAGCCGATTTCTGCTACCCCGAGGTCCAAGAGCCTCTACTTCGATCACCTCCGCCAGTACTTGCTCTCCCAGGTGTTTACAAACCCGATCTGGCGAACCAACCGGATCTTCTACTACGCGCCACGCTTGTTACTCCCATCCAGTACCACAGCAACAGCTTCAACTAGAAATCTCTGCTTTGACTTTGCGACTCGACCCAGTTTCTGCCAGCAGCTCTGGAGCAACTTTCACCACTCGTGTCCCAAATTGGACTCGGATTGCAGAGCTGTCGGTCGGATCTCGGAGCACATGATGGTCCGAGTGCGCCAAGTTCAGCAGATGTACCTAATGTTACAGGTCGACCTGACGATCCTCGAGAGCTACGACGACCTCCAGTTCAGCAAGGGAGGACTCAGCCCCACGGGCATGCGGAAGCGAGACGTGGTGACGATCATCCGAGCGCGGCAGTGTGGAGATCACGCTGATCCAGATCCAGCGAGTCGTTGCTCGACTGTGTTCATCAGCGAGTACCGATACGAGATCGGAGTCATGTACTCGGACGCGCTGCAGTGGTACCACGTCGTCTCGTGGCTGCGAGCGATGGACCAGGGCTCTTCCCACAATTTTGCTGTGCTGTAAATGTTGCTGGGTTGAAGCGGTCGTATAACTTTTTCACCCTTCCTAAATGAAGCAATCGTTTTTGAAAGGGGAAACAAACGGGTTTGCAAAACCCATCTGCATGTTTTGTATTTTTCCGACCCGTGGACCCGCGCCGCCTCCACCAATTAAAGGCTCGAGCGAATGGTGGTCAAGAGCTCAAGCAAAAGCATACGCAACGAGCCAACCAGAGCCGCCTCCGCACGCTGCGATCGTTTTCATTTCGACTCCAAAGCTTGATCAAACATGCCAGTACGTGTCCCCTCCCTCCTTTCTATATGAGCCAGCCGGCAGCTGTGTGTCGAGCCATACACGCGCGTGCACGACCCCATCATCGGGCGTTGTGTGTGTGCGCACATGTGTGCTTGCCTTCTGGCATGCGACTACAAATGCATTTGTGACGCTGTGTGCTAATGACAATTGCTCTCTTTGCTTGTCTTGAATTGCAGATCCGTCAATTCCAAGTTGTTGGCCGCAAGGCCCCTACCGAGAAGGAGCCAAACCCTCCTGCTTACCGCATGAAGCTGTTTGCGCCTAACGAGGTGTTGGCCAAGTCGCGCTTCTGGTACTTCCTTCACCAGATGAAGAAGATGAAGAAGACCACGGGTGAAATCCTCGACATCAACGAGGTCAGTTGAAGCTCTTAGCCAACCCCCGCCCCCCAAGTCCCAAGGACGCGTGGATCATCGATCGTCGGTCACGACGCTGTCGTGCACACTCACACACTCGTAGCAGTCCGACAAAGCGCTTGTGTTGCCATGAGATTAGAGGTCGCGGCGGCAAGACCTCTTTTCCAGCTCACAACCCGCTTTCGCTACGAGTTATCGCGGTGTAATCCGTTGTTTAGCTTTTGGAACGCGCTGCCTCCCCGCCAGTTCGCATTCCCTATGGGATTGATCCATTCGCATCGATGCAAACAACCGGGTTTTGTGGTCTGACCACACACACCGCGCGAGTGTGAACGAAGCGTCCGCTCGATGAGATGATTGTCGCGGCGTTCGGACAAACGCTCTGTATATGTGAACGATGTCATGATGATGAACCAGTGTGTGCTGACAATTGTTGATCTTGCTCTCTCTGTGACTACAGTTGGTGGAGAAGAACAAGCGCATCGTGAAGAACTACGGCATCTGGATCCGTTACAACTCGCGCTCGGGCACCCACAACATGTACAAGGAGTACCGTGACGTGACCCTGTGCAGCGCCGTTGAGCAGCTGTACTCGGAGCTTGCCGGTCGCCACCGTGCTCGCCCTCGCTCGATCCAGATCATGCGCACTGCCATCGTGGCCGCCAAGGACACCAAGAAGCTCAGCGTGCAGCAGTTCCACGACTCGAACATCAAGTTCCCGCTCGCTCGCCGCATCCCGCGCCCATCGACCAAGAACCAGCGTACCGTGTTCAAGGCCTCGCGCCCAACCACCTTCCGTGGTTAAGCATCAGCTGCCGGTTGATGGATCTTCTTCTATCAAGCTTTGCAGTGCCGCAGCTGCAGTGCGCTGGATTAGAGAACTGGTTTGGGGAGATGTGTTCAATTGTGCATTGTCCAACTAGGAGTTTAGTGTAGCGAGCTGCAGGCTTGATTTCGCGTTTAATGCTCTCTTTTAAACAAGGAATCGCCCGCAAGCGTCGGAAATTTGGAGTTATTCACATTGTTGGTTGTCTTGGTTATCATTCCCAGTGCTGTTGAAGCTCTTGTAATTTGGTTTGAAGGTCTGCCATGAACTCGTGCTGCTGTCTCAGGTACTTACGGATGACTTGGCTCTGGTTGTCAAGCTTCTGTTCATCGCTTCGCGTAGCGCTCAGTGTGTCTTCAAGCGCTTGGAGTCTGCTCGCTACAAGACCAAGTCCAGCTTGAACCTGCAAGCTCACAACCTTGTCGCCATCGCTGGGGTCTTGTCCGAGACTCGACAATGTTTCAAGTGCCAGCAGGGGCGACTCGGTGATGAACGCGATCTTCACAAAGCGCAGCACGCTTTGCTCACTCGACAGGTTGATGCAGAGCTCGGGCGTCCAGGTTTTCAAGTCGAGCGCCTCGATCATCTCCATTAGCGCTCTCTTCCTCTGCGGTTGGAGACTGTTGATCGCGTCTCGGTCTTTCGTGACGAGCGAGAAGTGCGCGCAGTCGTGCTTGTTCGCGCCAGAGGCGAGCACGAAGCCGTGGTAGAGCAGGTAGATGTAGTTGGGCTGCGCGTAGTTCTCGACCACCTGGTCGCCCTGAGCGAAGTCCCAGGAAGCTTTCGTGACAGCGAGCGACTTGCTGTCGCTCTCAGTGGTCTTGTCCAGAATTGTGCGGTGCGCTGTGTGAGCTGGACCCAGGTCCAAGCAGTTGACCATGTCGAGCAACGGCACCAAGTGGCGCTGGCCAGACCACCAGATCGTCCGTGAGTCCAGGATCGCATTCGCGTATCGAAAGCGCGTCTCCGTGATCCAGTTGAGTGCATCACCATCTTCATCATTGTTGTTGGTATTGCTGAACTGAAGTTGGAAATTGTGGTACGCCTGCGAGACGCGGTCGCGATAACTCACCACGTGCGAGTGGAGATCCGCAGCGCGCAGCAGCTCCATGTGCACTCGGTCGTCGTAGAACAGCGGAGAGGTCTTCTCCACACTCTCGATGGACGGGAGCACGTCCAAGTACGGTTTCCAGCGTGATTTGAGCCTGTCTGGGCCAAATTTCTCATCCAACAAGTGCAGCACAAGCAGCAGCGAGTCGTCGACGACTGCGTGGCGGCCAATTTTGTGCACGAGACGTCGCAGCGACTTGGATTTGGACGCGGATCGCAGATTCATCACCAGTTCCTCCGGTACACTCAGGTAGATTTCGCCCTTTTGTAGAAATTTGGTCGCAAAAGTGCCGTACCCCATCGCGTCACTTACAAACTTGAGCTCCAGGTGGTTGATCGGCAGGTTTTGGGACTCGATCCACTGTTGAAATCGCTTGATCCGCGAAGTTCCTGGCTCTTGATCGTCAGATAAGGACGACACTTCTTCGAGAGTTTTACTAGCGGCCTCTGGGTTCCCCACACTGCTGATAACTTCCACTTCATGCTCTTCATCCGATCCTCGAGAGTTTGCAACCTCAGTCTGCAATTTCAAGAGCGCTTCATGGAGAATTTGCTTCCGACTGATTCGAAACGCAATCGCAGAAAGCTGTGATGCGGGAGCTGCTCTACTGCGCAGCATCTCCAGGTCTTCGTCGAGACTCGTCGGGTAGCTGCTCAGCTGCATGTCGATCGCACGGATCACGAACTTCGCGAGTTCGCTGTCTCCTCCTGCTTCTGCGTTCACAAAGAGCGATGCAGCGGTCGATAGAAAGCAGTTGGCGTAGTTGGCGTTCACTCCACACGTGCTTCGCATTGCGTCGGTGTCGGTACTGACGAGCGTCATGTAGAACTGCGCCAGCTCGAGGCTTTCTTGGCTGATGCTGAAGAAATAACAAACAAACACCACAGAGTAAGTTTATTTAAGCTGACTGTACCCCTTGAAACAGCAAGATAGACGACTCACCTTCCATCACGCATCACGCAGCTTCTAGGGCCATTTTCGACTCCGAAATGGCTCAGCACGTGCATTTTCAGGTCCAGCACGTCTCGTTCCTCCGCACTCGCCACCTCAAGCCGCGGCAGCCGCAGCGACGCGCAATCAAACGGGTTGTCAGGCATCAAGAAACCGTGGTGCAGGAAGTACACGTAGTTGCTGTTGTCGCCATAGTCTTCAAACACTTGCGCTCCCGCAACGACCGACCGATCAGCGCGAATCACGACGCCATTGTCTTTCAGCGTATGATACTGGAGGAACCGCTGGCCGTTGCCGAATTTCCGAGCACTCTCGTGGCCTTTGCCGTTGAACACGTCGCCGAACGGAACCAAGTAGCGCTGGCCTTTGATCGTGAACGCGCGCGAGCTGACGAGGAAACGCGCGTGCGAGTAGAGTTCCAGGTCGATGGTACCCGAAACGCCATCACCACCACTAACAGTAGATTTGAAGAGCCTGTGGAACTTTTTGAACGCGCGCTTTGCGAGTTTCCTCTCCTGGCGAGACGCCGCGATCATGCGCTCGTCCTGCAGCGCGTTGACGTCGGCGTCGCTCTTGAAAAACAGCGGCGAGCCTGCGTTTTCTCTCTGGTGCTTTGGCAGAATCTGCAGGTACGGGCGCCAGAGCGACGGGTTGACGTTGTCGCGCTCTTTGAGCATCTCGAGAAGCAGGAACGCAGTGAGCAGTTCGTCCTGCGAGTCCACCAACTGGTTGAATTTGGTTTGAAGCGATGCTGGGATCGCCTTGACAATCGTCTCGCGGCAGCTAAAAAAAGGTGTTGGAGCCAATTCAAAAAGCAAGGTTCAGCGTAGTGATGTGAGGTGTCCAAATTATTCCCAACGTTGTACAGAAAAGAACAGATCCAGGTCGTACTTACATGATGATGTCCATAGGTACAAAGAACAGCTGGTCGTGCTCGTTGACGGCCTCGGACGCGATGATTCCTACCAGCAGCAACAACAACAATGGACAAAAGCGAGCGCACTCAACTATTGAGCAAGTATTACCCACACATAGACCTCATTCTCACACAGTCGTGTAGGTTTAGTTACGTACCTTTGCCCATGTGTGGGAACTCTGCGATGCCAATGTGCTCGTGGCGAATGCCTCCCGAGGCTTCAAACCATTCCACAAACGTCTCGATCGTTTCACGGTCTTCTCCTCCACTGCATTTGCCTTCGCTGTTGCAGCCCGAGTCCTGCAGTAGCGATGTACTATCATCGCCTGCGTCGTTCGTTTCGATTTCGCTCTTCCAGTCCAATGGGTTGGACGCAAGCACCGCAAACGCCAGTGCTATCACCAGCACCACGAGGCTCATGAGCTGCCCTACGCCAGCGACCATCTGCTTCTTCTGCTGCATTGAGTTACTGCTGGCGGCATTGGGGCTCGTGAGCTTCTTCTCGTCGGCGGCTGGGGCGTCTGCGCTGTCGCGCACGAGCGCGAGGTGCATCCTGGGTCTCAGCGTCATCACTCACCAACGCTGCTCTGTGTAGACTCGTTGCTCAGTAGAATGGCAATGGGGAAATGAAGGAGAGAGATATGAGCGCCTGCTGAACAGACAGACAGCACCTCTTTGAGCAAGATCTTGACACAGAGTATCTTTCCATCCTTATTGTTTCCAGATTTTTCCATTTTAGACAACCGCTGGGCTTCGTACGTTCTTGTTTGTTTGACGATACTGCGGTGATGAAGACGGCCATTTTACATACAACATGAGGCGATCAAGGTTCAGAGACTCTCTGATGTTCTTGTTTTCATTTTCAAAATTTGGTGGGAGGTGAGTGAAGGAAGGAGGCTCCACGCATTCGCTCATTGGAGCTCTCAGGTCGAGACTGGCGGCAGCGACGATGGCGCGAGCACCAGGTTGCCGCCCTTGGCCCAGTTCGTGCGGTCGACGTCGTCCAAGTTCATGAAGATGCGGTCCGCTGGGACGTTCAGCGCCTCGCTGACTGCGGCGGTCAGCGCCGCAGCCGTCTGAGCGGAATCAATAGATTAATACAAACAGCACATACATAACAGTTTAGACTCCGTCGACTTGTGAAGAGAGAAAGAAGCTTGTTGGCCATGGCAAATACGCTGCTGATGAACGCATTGCAACGTGTCCATACCGTTGGGTTGTGCTCTGGGTCGACCTTGCCGATGCTGCGGAGGCGGATCATCGCGCACGGCTATCAAAACACGGGATGCAGAGGTATCAATCAGCACACAAGTCAGTACGATACACCATATACCGATAGAGCGTTCCAGCTAGCATGTCTACTAGCGCAAAGAGCTCCATGGACTGGTAAAAAAAGAAGCCAACACTGATTGGTAGAAACGAAATGCAACAGCACTCACCGCGTCAGAGGCGGCAAAGAGCATGTGCTGGTCGAGGTTCAGGTGGACCATCACGACGGCCTCTGGCTTGCTGAGCGCGCCGGCGAGCGCCTTGGAGATCGCCTGCATGGTGGGCTTCACGGCCACGGAGCTGGCGGCGACGTTGCTGGAGATCCACACGTACGGCATCTTTCTTGGCGGCTTCTTGGCTTTGGGTCTTGCTTGCGTTGTGAGAGAGGCGCGAATTGAGATTGTGTTTGTATGTTTGGCTTATTGACTATTGCCACAGACTGATGCGGTCGATGTGGTCAACACCAGTTTTCGGAAAGTTCGTGTGAAAGGCACCAATGAAGCACAGATTGAGTGTGTGTGGGTTGGGTCGTGTGGGAATTTGGCTTGAGATAAGAACACAACATCGCCATGAAATGGTAATCAGAAACAGTTACGAACTCACATGCAATTGAATAGAGCGAGGTGATTGGTGGAAATCTTAAGCAGCCAATCAAAAAAATTGAAACGAAGAAAAAAGCTGATTGAAGTGTCCAAATTCCATACAAACAACAAGTGAACTTGGACACATTCAAAATAGTGTTTTGGACACCGCTGCATATATAAGGACACTTGGAATAAGGACCAGCGAATAGTGCCTCGGCGAGAAGAGCCAACCTGAATTGAATGGCAGGTCTCAGAGTGTCCAATTGCACACATTTCAACGTGCCGATCTTGGGGGTTTGATCTTGTTAAAGTATAGTCGTCACTGCTCGAGTGGATGATTTGGGTGGCACCATGAACCTAAACAGGTACACTGACGTGGTGATCAGACTCCACTATGCTACATTACAGGGTATGCAGTTGCACAGAATCATTGACAATACAAATAGCTCAGATCGACCACTTCGACAGCTCTCAGAAAGCTTTCCACATGCAACAACAGAGGAAAAACTTCTTTTGTGGGAAACTCTTCCAGCAAACCTCGCGAACGCGATCGCGGTCGCTCGTCCTGCTCTCAAATCAGGTACACGTAGCATAACGTCAAACTATCTACAATATAAAGGTCATCTGTCTATTGTTTAATTACAGAACAGTTTTGAGGAAGGTACTCAGCTCATTCCAATGTAATTGATACTTGTCTCCCAACAGATGGGGCTGACAAAGACAAGCGGGCAGCTGGCCCCTGCAGGGTTGCGATCTGTTGTCAGGGGCCATTTCCCTCGTGCTCTCTCGTTCGCGCATCGCCCGCCCGTCCGTCGTCCTCATAGAGCGATTCGCCGTCTGTGCGTGCGTGTAGGCGGCCAAGTATCAAGCGCGTGAAGCAAGAGAGACCCGAGCTCTCTCTCTACACTTCGGATATCAGTTCACGAGCGCGGCTGGTGGGCGAAAGCGAGCGACTGGGAAGTTTCCTCAGAACCGGCAGACGCGTGAAGCAGCTGGCGGGATCGTTGCAGCTGGCGACGAGCGAGAAAGCAGGACAAGAGGCGTGAAGGCACACAAGAAAGAAAGCGAACGAGAGAGAAGCAAGGACGCAGACGGCTCAGAGCAAGCAGCAGCGTGCACGAGTGAGCGAGTCGTCTTCATCTTCTCCACGTGCTGTTTTCCTTCATCGTCGACCTGCCTCAAGCGCGAACTCATCAGAGTGTGCGATACAGCCAGCAGCAGAGGAGAGAGAGGATAGTACAGAGAGGGACTTTGTGGACGTCAGAGAGCTGATCGACATCGACTCGTGGAGGATTTGCCGAAGCAACAACAACAACAAGAGCCAAACACGCGACGACATTCGGATGGCGCGTACAGCGAGCGGCAAAGGAAGCGCGGCCATGATAGCAACAGGAGAAGACCGCGAGGCGCAGCAAATGCGCGCGTGCGACTTTGACACGCTGCAGATGGAGCAGGCCGAGTTCTTGATGACGACCATCATGGACGCGCGCGCGGCACAAGACGCCTTTGACGACCTGGACGAGTGGGGGATGCCGAGTCCAAGCGCTGCTGCTGATGGCGATGGTGGTGAAGACAGCGATTGCTCTTTAGCTCCGGAAATCGTGGAAGAGGCGGCGCTGCTGTCACCTGAGGAACCATCATCCGTGACTCCTCCTGCAACACCGGTTATTAGTGCATCAAGCCCGAGTTCAGTACTGCCAGTGCCACCACTCACTTTGTCAATACTTGAGAGCGATGAAGTCCAACCAGGACAATGGAATCCTCTGATCTCGCCGTTGAGAGAAGAGTACGAAGAAGAAGAAGCCGAGTTGTCGAGTCCAGAGCTTCTGTCCTCTGGTACTTTCTGCAATCAAGACAGCGCCAACAGAGTAGAAGCAGAAGACGATGCGATCTCTATTGCTGAACCAGACTCTGAAGCGGAAATGGAGAGGACTCTCCGTCAACAAGTCATGGAGTCTGAGAAGGCCAAGGCACTCGAAGTTAAGAGGGACAATGGCGAAGGTTTTACGGTGAACGCTGACCTGGATGAGGACGACGAGGAGTTTGACGTCTACAACGCGTACACGGTCGTGAAGGAGGAGAATGGGTGCAACGAAGAGCTCTATGAAGAAAAACTCGATAGCACTGCGACCGAGGAAGACGAGAACGAAGACTGCACCGACGGCACGCGCACGAGCGTCGCAACCACTTTGGACGACAGTTGTGAGGAATCTCCGCGCGCTTCCTCCTCCGCGGCGGCGTCTCGCATGGGGCGACGCTTTCGAGCAAACACGTACACTGGGGCGGCTTCAACTTACGTGCGGAATGGCTGCGCGATGATTCGATCGCGCACGCTGTCGTCTGCGTCGAGCTTCCGGAATTCCTCCCAGTCCAGCACGAGCGAGATCGAGGCCGATGTCGACTTCTCGAGCGACGATGAAGGCTACAGCAGAGACCGCGTCTCGGACATGAGCAGTGGGGGCGGCCGGTTTTCACTGCGATCAAGAATCAGCAGCGTCGGAGGGAGCTTCAGAGTGCCAACCAACATGAAATTTCTGCGCTACCGCACGAGTTCCGCGACGACGACGACCAGCGAAGACAGCTTTTGCAACGACAGCAGCTACGCCAACAGCCCGCGCAGTACAGGCGAAGTGCACTCGGCGCCGCTGTCGTTCAGCAGTGCCGAAGCTTCCCAGCAGGAGCAGAACAACCACCATCAGATGCAGGCGCTCAAGCTCAAGGCGAGTGCGTGTGCGTTTAAAGCTGCTGGCTATCTGAACGCGGCGTCCGCGGAAGCGGCACGGAAGCTCAAGTCCAAGACGTTCCGGAGCGCCAAGCCTGTCGCAAGTGCGACTGACGTAGACGCAGATCCGTTGCCATCACCGCCGTCCTGGCTTGTCCACGATGGCGCATGATTGATGATGGCGGCGCGACTGTCTGTCGTTCTGCCTTTTCTCACGCGTTGTTCGACTATTTATGTGCATCTCCGCTCCCCATCATCATCGTCGCCATCGTCCATCGATTGCCACCACGACGCCACACGTCCATGGCCTTCGCAATGGTCCATCGAAGTCCTCCGCTGCAAAGCCCTTTTTGAAATATTTGTAATGCTAACCAACCTACCTAGATAGAAGCTCCGATATATAATCACACGAAATAAATTATTGTGCCCTTCTTCTTTGTCGATGAGATATGGGTTTGTTGGGTTGTATTGTGAATGTGTTGGTGCTGTGTTTAATTTCGGTCCCTGCTCCTGGTTCCCACTGCACTATCGATTTCCTGAACGCGAATCTACTCTGCTCATTCCTCGTCGTCATTCTCATCCTCGTCGTCATCTTCGTCTTCATCCGTGCTCGCGGTGCCTTCCACGACGTTGATCGTGACCTCGTTCTCCAGGTCGCAGCCGGCGTACCCGTCGCAGATCACGTACAATTGGAAAGTGTACTCGCCGATCTGCTCGGGGGCGGCAAACTCCAGCTGAACGCTCGCCTTTGAACTCGCGAACGGCACGCGCTTGATGCTCAGCAGTGTGTTCTTCTTGGAGTCGCCAAGCACGATCCACCAGTTCTCGGCCTTCTTGACTGGGTAGTGGCACGCATTGACCAGTCCCAGCTCGCGATCTGCGTCCTCTTCTTCGTCCTCATCCTCATCGTCCGCACCTTCACGCTCCAGCTGCACCTTCACACTCACCGCGGAGCCGCCTGGGATGTTCTTTCCATTGTTCATCACCTTGGTCTGCACATTCACATCCGGGTACGAGTTACAGAACTTCGCCACCGCCGACATCTTGGCGTTGTCAAACGGCAGCAGCTCTTTTCGCGCGTCGTCCTCCATGCTCAAGATGTCCAGCGGCGTCTCGACGTCTTCCTCCAGCTCCATCTTGCCGAGCTTGGACAGGATCTCCTTCGTGAAGAACGGAATCTGCAGCAGGGGCGACTCGCTGCTCCACTGGGCTTGCACCACCATCTGTGCGAGATCCATCGCCGCGAGCGCTGGTTTCAGCCATCCGTTCGAACTGATCACATCCACCATCGCGTGGATCAAACGAACCGCGTGGCTCAGAATGAAGTCCAAATCCTTGCGCAACGCTGGACTCAGCTTCTCGTGCTGTTTGCTAAAGTGCACCTGGAGGAGCACGTTCGCCTTGACGTGCGCCTGCGAGTAGTCACCGCCGGCCGCGATCGGGAACTTCAAGTGTTTCGCAAGCGAACCCAACCTCTCTTCTTCCCCAAAACGACTCGGCAGCTCACTGAACTCGGTCGCAGATGCCAAGATCGTCAGCAACGCCTTCAGCTTCGACTGAGCGGTCAAACTGCACGCGAACAGCTCGATCGTGGTGTACTTGATGTAATAGTAGGCAGCGATCATGCCCAAGTTCAGCGGCGCCAGGTGCTCTTCGTCGTCTTCTTCAACCACCTGGATGCAGCGCGATTCTTCCAGAGCGTTCACCGTAGTTTCCACCAACTCGGACAAGTGATCCGACAAGTGGACGTTTGTCGCCCCTTGCAAATTGTAGTAGTTTGGGTTCTTCATCAAGCGACGGTACATGAACGTCCACGTCAAGTAGTCCACAGCATCCTGCTTGCTCTCGATCGTCTTCGTCACAATTTCCGCATTCACGTGGTCGCTCAAAAAGTGCTCAAGCTGAGACTCCACTGGCAAAGGGTCGTACAGGAACTTGGCGTAGAATTGCTTCTTCGACGCGTGGCACAGCAGAACGCATTTCACTGCATTCGCGGTAGGATCGTTCGCAAACTTGGTCATCTGAAGAATATCCGCGAGCTGGTAGTCAACGTAGCGGTGCTCCTTCCCATCGTAGAACTGCGAGCCCATAATCACAACCATGAACGAGTGGATTTGAGACGTGCGCAGCTCCCACGCCATCGAGTGCGGGACAATCAGCACCTGGAGCTTCCCCTTCGAGAACTGGTCCAGTACGAACTCGCGATTGCGCTTCGACATGGTATCCGTACAGTAGCCAACGCCACTCTCCACCGTTTGCAACAGCGCGAGATCTTCCGATGGGAGCGTCACTTCGCCACTCAGTCCAGACGCAAACTTTCGCGCATCGTTCTCCGCCAGCGCAAAGGTGATCAAATCGATCGCACTCAGCTGCGCCTGCTTCGCGGACGGCACAAACACCAGCACTTGCTTCTTGCCAGCCTGGTTCGCGATCGTGTTGTACATTGGCTTGGACATCGCCAGCATTCTCGACGAGAAATCGTTGATTTCGAAGCCCTGCACGCGAATCTCAAGTGGCTGAGGTCGGACATTCGGGTGGAAGTTGAAGATGCCATCAGAAGCGCTCGCTCCCATCCATTCTCCGACGTCTCGTGCATTCGCAACAGAGTTGCTGATTCCCAGGAATCGCATGCGGTGGTGCGGCTGGTCGCTCCTCTTCTTCTTCTCCATGTCCGCGGCGATAAAGCGCATTCTAGACATCACGATCTCGATCGTCGGACCATATTCTCCGCCGCCGACAAAGTGGATCTCGTCCATGATGAACAGACTGATCTTCTGGATGCGCTTGCGCTGCTTCCATCTTCTGGAGAGCACGTCCCACTGCGTCGGCGTACCGATCAGGATGTTCGCGCCAGCGAGAATGCGGAGGTCCGCGGTCGAGTCGCCCGTCAAAAGAGACACACTCTGACGCCAAAAGCTGTCTTCTCCAAACTTGGCGTTCCAGTCGTCAAACTTCTCCTGGCAGCTTGATTCTTTTGGAGTCAGATACACAATCAAGTGCTCCCCAAACTCGTCACTCTCATCGTTTGGTTGTCCCAGCTTTATCAGCGCCTTCATGATCGCCAGTTCTGCTAACACACTCTTGCCGCTTCCTGGAGGGGAACCGACAAACAGGTTGCTATCGGATTCCAGGATTCGCGGAAGCACTTGGGTTTGGATCGGGTTGAAGCGCTTGAATCGCCATGGGTTTGGCGTGCGGGTGCTCGAGAGGCTCTTCAGCAGCGCTTCCGCAGTCTGCTTCTTACCACCGACCAGCTTCAGCAACGTGTTGTTCACGTATAAAGGTTGCAGATCCAGCAACTCGGTAGGAGGCGAGTTTTTCTGCGGAAGGATAAGCTTGTGAAACGACACAGGAAGCGAGCTCTCAGAGTGGATCCACTTGTCCGACACAACCTTGATGTAGTACAGTGGAGCGAGTGGCTCGAACAAAGGCATGGTGAAGCTCAAGTACGTCTCTTGGGCTGCAAACCTTCGCTTGATCAGCAACCACTCGTGATGCAGGATCGTTTCGCCGTCGACGTCTTGAACAAACACCCAGAAACCTTCCGCGTTGCCGTGAATCTCACGGTTGAACTCGAAGTCTGGCGCCATCGTCAAATCAACCTTGAGCATCGAGCGCGTGATGGGTTGGACATGGGCTGAAAGCTCGAGCTTCGGGAACTGGTGAATCAGCTTGTACAACTGCTTGCCGAATTGAGGGTTGTTGATAAGTTGCCCGAGATCAGCTGGCTCCAAGTCCTGGTACTTTTCCCACGAGATGTCCTTCTTCTCGATTCGCTTCAAGATCGCTTCTGGGATCACTGGCGCAAACTGGCGCAATGGAGAGTGCGACAGCCACATGCGCTTGTCGACCATCTTGCAAAAGCTTAGCATGCGCTCAGATAAGGAAGCCCATCGACGATTCAAACAGATCTCGAACAACGCACGGAAAATACGAGCCGCCGACTGGTGGATGTGCGCCATATCCGCCAACAGCGCAAACCCATCGAGCTTCAAGCGTGAAATATACGCTTGCAGAAGGACGTTCACCTTCGCAGACCCGCTGCCAGCGCCGGCATTCGTTCCTGCAGTCGCAGCTAGTGACTCCTTGACAGGAACTGGGACGCGCTCGAGCAGCTTCACCAACTCCAGTTTCTCTTCAGAGCGGATCACAACGTACTTGAACTCGTTCGAAAGCGAGAACAGACGCAAGATCTCAATGTCCGACATGTGGGGCTTCAGGTACTCGTTGTAGGTGCTGATCGAGTCGTGGGCGATGTAGTAGTGACTGGCAACGCGTCCCAAAGCGGTCACTTGGAACAGACCCGATCGTCTCTCGTACTTGATCAAATTGTGTTTCGCCAACAACGTCGCCGCAGAGTGCACCAAATCCGTGCGATACTGGAGCAGCGTAGGATCCAGTTTGCGATCCGCAAGGGAAACGCCGTACAAGGTTGGATTCCGCAGCATGCGAATGAACAAGTATGTGTACCCGAGCCACGTGGCGCCTTGCGCAACGTTCTGCACACTTCCCGACACAATTTCAGCGTTGAGGTTGTCCGCCAACTTCGACAACAATTGCGACTCGACTGGCAACTGCTGATTCATCAGCGACAGGTAGTACGTCAACTGGGAATGCTGAGTGATGATGATACCTTCACCCTGGGTATCGTACTGGACACGACCAGCACGACCGAGCATCTGGAGAATATCCAGTGGACTCAGCTCACACCAATCTCCCTTCTCGGCATTGTACATCTGTGTACCCTTGATGATCACAGTGTGCGCTGGCAAGTTGACACCCCACGCCAGCGTCGATGTGCTGACCAAAACCTTCAAGTGTCCAGCAGCGAAAGCATTCTCGACCAACGTACGGTCCTTGCGCTTCATACCGGCGTGGTGGACTCCAAATCCGTATGGCAGCATCTCCTTCAGCTCGTCATTGCGCTCGATCTTCTCAGCTTCTTCGAGCAGCACTTCACTCGAGGCAGAGTTCGGTCGAACAAGCTTCGCCAACGTGTCGTTCTCAACAAACAGATCACGCAGAGCTTGAGCTGTCGACACGGTTTCCTTACGCGAGTGAACGAAGATCAGGACTTGGTTATCCAGCTCGGCTTGCTCGACCACCTTCTCGTAACAGATCTCGTTCATCAACGCAAATCGCTTGATGGCTTTCTTTTCCATGATGCCGATGTACTGCTGCTGCAACGGCACTGGGCGGTAGCTCGAGTCGAAGTAAAACAGACCCTTCGCAGGATCCACTCGCAGGAACGCAGCGACATCCTCGTAGTTCGGCAAAGTAGCTGACAGACCCACAAGACGAACCATCTGTTGCGTCGCCTCAACGTTTCGGATTGTTCGCGCAACTAAAGCCTCCAGAACTGGACCACGCGAGTCGTGCAGCAAGTGGATCTCATCGATGATGATCAAACGAACAAGCTGCGTGTACGTGCGATCGTCTCCCGACTTTCTCGTGACGATGTCCCACTTTTCTGGAGTCGTGACAATAATCTGGGTGTTGAACAGCTGCTCACGCGACAGGTTCTGATCACCGGACAGTTCTCGCACTTCGACGCCGTATGCACTCGTCAGGCGCGCCGACAGGTTGAGCACCACTTCTTGCACAAGCGCTTTCATCGGAGCAACGTACACAATCTTGAACGAGTTCAGGTCGATTTTGCCAGTCTCTGGATCCCGAGCTTTCATGACTTCGTGGAGAATCGCCAACATGGCAACGTTTGTCTTACCAGCACCCGTCGGCGCACAGAGAAGCAGGTTCTCGCTCGTCTCAAACGCCGCTGGGAACATCTTCGACTGCACGCGGTTCAACGACTCCATGTTCTTGAACGCACCATGTGCCCACTTAGGTAACGAGGAAATCTTGATGCGCGATTTCTCTTCTTCCGCAGCCGCTTTCGTGCGGACAGCAGGGACGTGCACCTCTTCGTAGCCTTTCTTCTGCGCTCGCCAAGTGCCCTCTGGGAGGCGACACTCCTTGTTGCTCATCAAGTGCCCGCCTTCCTGGAACGCAAGCGACTCGACGTCGATGTAGTGCTGCGGCTTCTTCGACGCAGCAGTAGCAGATACATCCTGGACTTCTTCCATTGCAACGTCTTCATCGTCTTCGACCTTTACTTTCCCACCTGACGCCTTTTGCTGCAATTTACGCAACTTGTTCGCTTCCGCACGAGACGTCGACTCCATAGCTCCAATACGATCCTGCATCCAGGAATCCGCAGACGCGGTCGTCGCTAGCTGCTTCAGGATCTCTCGCCCTTCGCCGTTCAGACTCTCGTCCGCGACCATCTCTTCTTCAATCTGCGCGCGCTCTTTCTCGTCCTGCGCCTGCTTCAGTCGGGTGCAGTACAGCACTTTCGCGCGGTTCTCCAACAGCAACTTGATGAAATCAAACTTGTCGTAGTCCAAGAGCAGCACAAGACGGTTCTCGCACGCGCTCAGATCGCTACCAGCTTCTTTCAGGATGACCAGCACGTCTTCCGCCAGCTTCGCACTGATCTCAGCGTCCTTGTAAAACTTGGAAAGCTCACGCTGGAGCCAAAACGCGTCAATCGCGTGCACATTGAGACGGTATTTCTGGTCGCCGTCGTCTTCCTCGTCGTAGCTGTCTTTCAGTCGCATGCCTCCTCTGTCTGCGGCAGCACCTGCTTCCTGGTCTTCTTCACCCTCGTCCGACTCGTCTTCATCGCGGACTTCGTCCAAATCGGACTCTTCTTCTTCGTCTTCTTCGTCGAACACGACAGCGACGCCCATTTCTTTGTCCATTTCGTCTTCATCGCCAGCACCACCACGAGCGCCAGCGTCGGCTGCTTTCTCGGCATCCTCCGTGTAAAAGTCGGTGATCCGCTTGCCGAACACGACGAGCTTGCTAAATGTATCGCTCTCCACAAACTTGAGCAGCTTCTTGACTTCTTTAAACTTGACGTCATCGCGGTACGTGTCATTCTTCAAGATCGAAAGCACTTCCTCCGCGGTTCCCGCGAGGATCTCACCTGGCTGCGCGCCGAGGTTCTGCGCAACGACGCTCAAGATCTGCTCGTACGCGTCTTGGCTCTGTGCGTTCTTCGGCTTATACGACGACGACTCGAACGCAGAGCTCTCGCTCAGAATGTTGGACCGCGACGACGCAATGCCACCGGTCGTGAACAGCATGCTCTTGCTGTTGCCGCTCTCCGTGTCGAGCGCGCCGCCACCGGCCGCGTCTCCTCCGCGCGAGAGTTGCTTGATCTTCTTCTTGAGCTGCGCCGAGTCCTCCTCGCCGTTGTTGCCGCGCTTCTGCTGGCGGGTCTGCGGGGTCGCCTTCTGCGCGCGGTCGCCCATGCGGTAGCTGATCTTCCCGGCGAGCGACTCGACCTCGCCCGTGGGCTCATCGTGGCGGCGGCGCGACTCGCTGTCGGCCTGCAGCACCAGATTCGAGTTCTGCTGGTACGCGTACTGGCGCGAGCGCGCAAAGTCTTCCGCCATGGCGCCTGCTCGTGCTCCTTCCTGCAGCGGCCTTCCTCGCCTGGCGTCGAGTGCGAGGGTGCGCGATGGATCTCCCTTGTTCTGCGTGCGTTTGGCTCGCTTTCCTGGTTTGCCGCTTCCAGCCAAAACAGGCAAAACCAAGCAAAAGGGCGGAAGCTACCAGTCGGGCAATTCAACTGGAGGTCAATTCATTTCAGGAAAAGGGGACGAATGAATTGATCAAAGTGATGAAAGATCCAAAGGCCAATTCATTTGATGTAAATATTGAAAGCCTATTAAATACAATTTCTATTTTAAAACATAAAAATGTTAATAAACGAGGAGCCTACCGTTAAGGATATAATTTGGCCAAAAATAAGACATGTTTTTAACTGAATTTGACTTAGTTTTTGTAAGTGAAAGTGGAAAAAGTGGTGCCGTATTTTCGAGGTATTTTTCAAAATATAAAATACCTCGAAAATAAAGCATCATTTTTACAGAAAATGTATCGGGGAATTGATGCCTGAATATTGACGAGTTTTAATAGCATTTCTATGGAGCTCTTATACTCGGATATTATCCGTATTGTATGACTTGTTTATGCAATTATCGGTTTTTTATTGTGTTTTATTTAAAAATATATTATTCAATTTGAAAAATGAACTTAACTATGTTAAATATTAAACTGCATTTTATGTTTTGTACCCTAAATATGCATACTTTTTATGTGCATATTTTGGGGTTAAAAACTGGGCGAGTACACGCGCGTACCCGATCGACGGCCGCCGCTCAAAACGCGATGACGAACAAGCTCATAAAGGAGCGCATCATGAACGTGGACCTCAAGTTCTCGCGGTTCACGGAGGATGCCAAGGACTTTGTGTCCAAGCTGCTCACGAAGAACGAGGACGACCGTCTCGGCTGCGGCGAGAACAACTTCACGCACATCAAGAACCACCCGTGGTTCGGCAGCCTCGACTGGGACAAGGTTGCGCTTCGCCAGGAGATGTTCGAGGGCCAGGAGGAGCTCATGAAGAGTCACGCGAAGGAGTACAAGACCACCGACATCTTTGACACGTACATGAACACGATCGAGGTGCTCGTGGACACACCGGCGTCCGTGAAGAGCTCGACTAGCGAGCTCGGTGACAGTGGTGAAGACCGTCGCGGACCCGGCGCTGACGACCGTGGACTCGCTCAAGCACGTCGAGTCCCCCCACCGAGAGCACCAGCGTGCTGACGGCCTCGCCCGTCAAATCCAAGCGGCGCGAAGGACGTGACGAGCGAGCCTTAGTTCAAAGTGTCTTTGTCTCTGCGTAGGTGTGATGATGATGAAGAAGAAGACGATGATAAGAGAAGCCAAACAAAGAGAACTACGCAATCCAAGCCGATGACCAATTCTTAGGTGTGTACGTGAGTAAACGTTTGGTTTTAGCCTTTGTTGTATGTCTAACTAAAGTCTTGGTATTTGGTCTGAGGATTTTCGTCGCGAGTTCACGAAGCTCTGGGAAGTTGCGAAGAAGCACAACCCCCCTGCCATCGCATCTGCATCCGACGCGGCTGCGAAGACCGCGAACAAGCGCAGACATGGTAGCTGATGAGCGACCCAGCCCAAGCGCTGACACACTCGAGTGAAAGAACAGGCTAGACGTAGCTTGGCAGAAGCGAACTAGTCCTGTAGTATATTTTCGTTGTTGTCTGCCTTCATAATTAATGTCCTTGCATGTTCTAATTACATGCTATAACAACACTTGCGTGAGGGATATTCGCCTACACATTCGACAGCCGCTATCAACCAAGCCTGGCCCCCACCCCTGCGCCGATGCCACTCCACGTCTTCGAAGCGCGGCAGCACGGCTGGCAGCAAGTGCTTCGTGGATGCGATGTACAGCTTGTTGAACACGTCACGATACTCCACTAGCATCAGCATGAGATAGAAAACTCAGAGAGAAGTGACCAAGAACCACGGGGAGGAGGGGCGAATGTACTCACCGAAAAACTGGTCCTCGAACCGGATTGCACATTCTCTGTTCGGTCCGTGTCCGATCGCGCGCTCGGAGTAGTTCGCAGAACCGTTTTTGAGGGTTATCTGTCGGTCTACAATGTAGGAGAACTGAACATTCGCAGGTTACGGATACGTATAGCAGGTTCTGCACAGAGGTGTTGTCCTAACTTTATCGTGCATGCAGCCTTTAATCAGTCGCACGGCAACTCTGCACTTTTTGTAAAATTTATAGCTCGAAATGAATCAACCGAACGAGTTGTAACAAAGACGCTAAGCCCTTAGAACTGACACCACGTGAAAACTAGACGA
The DNA here is from genome assembly GCA_023333705.1 of Globisporangium viniferum. Lineage (NCBI taxonomy): Eukaryota > Oomycota > Peronosporomycetes > Pythiales > Pythiaceae > Globisporangium > Globisporangium viniferum. Next base: position 1,725 of record JAASFI010000570.1, on the reverse strand, counting down.
CTTCAGATACTCAATGCTCGGCTGGTTGTAATAAAGCCCGAGCCACGCGCACTGCGAAGCTTGGCATTCATTGGTGACAAGTTTTTTCTATTGAGGCATCATTTTGAAACATCCTAACGCATCGCCATCGAGCAGGATAGAAACTGAGTGACACTATTAATACCGGAGGCAGCAAAAAATATTACCATCTCATTGAACACATTTCGGCTCTCAAGCAAGGTTAGCGATTTTATTAAGGTGGAAAGAAATACATGACGTTCGTTCATGAAAAAAGCAGACAAACTTTAATTAAGTGCACTTTTGTCCATCTATATAAATGGACAAAGGTTTCATTTTTCACATCAATGTGCTGGCTGATTCGCGCTACCAGGTGCTCCATAGCACTGCATTATTGGATATTTACAGCTATACATGAGCACACACTTACAACCGAGTGACAGGACTCAACTCCCTACCCTGCGCTACTGTCGTGGTGACTAACAGAATCGGCCCTTTTTCAGAACGGGTGCACGCGGTGCTGGTTTGTCATCAATCGCACGAGGCAGTTCTCGTAGCCTTCGCTTCCACCCTCGAACTGCGCCGGATCGGTGTTCTCCACGACGCTCGCGATCTCTGTGAGCTCCGTCTCGTTCGTGCCCTCGACATATGCCGTGAGCTCCGCGATGAACGCGTGGGCTTGCTCTCTTTCGCGTCAACGATAGGGGCGATCTCACTGCCGCCTTCTTGCTGAAGCGCGCGCTGACTCGAGCTATGGAGGTGCGAGCGAGTTTCCACTGCAGCTTCTTGGTGCTTGAACTGGTCTTGAAGAAGAACGCGCTCGGTTTTCTTCGTAGTCAGCGCACCAGCCGTCGAGAGTTAGTAGGTGATAGCGCCGGCATCACAAGCGGTCGCAATGGATGCGAGAACGGCAGTCGACGCGGTGAAAGCAGCAGCGGTCTTGAACATGGTGAGCGATGGAGTTTGAGTTCTGAAGTAGGGCCGCGTGAGCACAACATTGGATATTGCGAAGTGAGGTCGGCTGTGAAGTAGAATTTTAGTTGATGACCATCAGGCAAGTAAATACCACACGATATAGATTAATGTACCCCCAGGTTGATATACTCCCGCAGTGGATCACGTCGAGTTCTTGATCTTGTCATCCGCGGTACCGCGATCGAAAGAGCTCACTTTTCCTAGCACCAAGAGGCGATGTGACTGGTGCGAGTATTTTTCTAAAACTGGATTAATAATATCATTTTATGGACATTACATCATCGGAGGTGTTCTGAAGTTTAGTTGTATTCTTTTGAGGAGGCTCCAAATTAGCTTTCAGATGGTATTGCGTTTGCTTTGGAAGGAAATAGATAAAGATAGAGTTGAGATTGACCCAATTGATTGACATAAATTACTAAATAGTATCGAGGTATACATATACCAAATATCGATATGCTGTACTGTATGTCACTCGAGTCATCACAGGTATAGAAAGGGAACACCTTGTGTGAAAGGCCTCCCCTAAACGTCTGTCACAGCGTTCCGGTACGCGATACTCGAAGGAAAATTGATGCAAAAAGTTATGTTATTTTTTCAAAAAAAATGTAGCAGGTTGATAACCTGGCATAGTGCTGGCCAATGCTATGGGGACACACACTTTTTTGTGAAATTTTTATCAATACTTGCCGTTTGAGGCTGAAAATTGGCCAGGATGAAGCTATTAGAAAACGCGTTCTGGCAGTGCTATCCATT
>JAASFI010000569.1:0-23414 GCA_023333705.1 Globisporangium viniferum | reverse complement strand
CGCTCGTCCAAGTGCCTCAAGTAAGCGACGACGCTGAAGCGACTTTCCAAGCCTACCAGGAGATTTTGTTGATGTCTTTAGTGTGTGTATAAAGCAACTGAAATGAGAACGGATCATTTCTTTTTGAGTAACTTGCAGTTTGTGTCCACGTATTGAATGGTACTATGGACGATGAACTGGTTCGTGTCATCCATCCTACAACATCGTGCTGCACTGCGCCTTGGTCATTCGCTACAAAACCCCGAAGCAGAAACTTGCACACCTGGTGATCGTCCAAGAGGCACAGTTGAGCTTTTCGCGTCCAACGTGACGTGCATTCAAGAGAGCCAGTTCACGCGGAAAGATATGCCTTTGAGACGGGCGATCCATGGGATGGAGCCAGTTGATGTTCTTTGAGAAAGACAAAACAAAGATGAAACCGCCACCTCTCTCCTCTCCTCTACACTAACCAATAGTGTCCATACGTGAACGACACTTTTATCAAACTACCAAAAAATGTCTACTTGTGAGAGACAGTATTTTACACTGTGAAGCGCTCTTCATCTGTTCAAAGTGGTCCATTTTTCAAACTGCCGATGGTGAAACAACTCGATTTTGAGAATCGCTACTGTCCATTTCGACAAGTACAGTATTGAGCTCTGATGGGGGCAACCGCTGCACTCCTATCTGGCAGAGGGCATCCATCGCGAGGACGCTATGAGCGAGTCTTCTGGTTGCAGTAGGCGCTTGTTGGCGCCATGGTGCCTGTCGGTACTGGTCTTTGGACCGCCAGGGTAATTTCCACTAGAAGACGAGTTGAAAGAGGTCGCTGCGGCGTTCTCTTCCAGTTGCTGGTGCAACTGCGTCCACGCCATGGAACGCACTTCTGGGACATTCGATCGCGACTCGCTCTGATTGCTCTTCGTAGAACTGGTGACGCTTCGACTGGGTTTCGCTGGTTGGAAACCAAGGAGAATCTCGTGGCGGCGCACATTGCGCTGGAAAATCGCTTCGAGCTCTTCGCCAGTGAGGCTTGCACCGGTGTGGAGTTCGCCATCATCGTCAGCGTCATCGTCACTCTCTTCGTTGATTTCAAGATCTCGGAGCCACTTGTTTCGAGACATCAGTCGAGATAGAATGCCAGGAGGTGACGACAGATCGTCAATGTCGCCATCGTCATCCGTCCAGGAGGAATAGCGACCCGAAGCGCGACCTCGATCCCCACCAGTGCGTCTTCCAGGATCTGTCTGTGGCTGTGAAGGTTTAGGAGACGTTGTGTCCCGAAAGTCCTTGACGAAGAACGCAAGTGCGTCGTCATCATCCTCGTTAGCGTAGCTAATACTGGGATTTGGCTGAGCAGTTCTATTGCCGCCGCTGTCGTCTTGGTTGTTGCCAAGTTCACGGTCCAGGTTTTTACTCTTTGAGGTCGAGGGTTGCTGCTTTGAATCGACAACAACGCTGCGTTGAGCGACACTGATTTCCGATACAAGCTGGTCCATCGAATCCTCGAGGTTGGTCACAAGCTCTGGTACTGTTGTCGTTGGCTCTAACCGCTTTCTCGACGGTGGACTCGGAGCATCCGGATGCTGATGCTCACTGCGCACTCGACCGTCAAAGTACACCATTTTGCTGTCGCACTGAAGCGACGCGAGCGCCGACGACGCTTTCATCGTATAGTACTGCTGCTGCTGCTTGTCGAGGGAGCTGCTGGGATTTAGATCCGCTTGAGACGAAGTCGAGCCAAGTTCGCGCTCTTGACTCATGTTGACCAGAATCCTCTGAATTCTGGTGTCAATTGAGCTTTGCATGGGGGAACCCCGCCGAGGTGACGTCAGCCCGCTTCCGTTGTTCTCGCTGTAGGAACTAGGAGGCGAGTGCTGCTGGTTACTGTCGCTGGACACAAAGTGGCTGGTTTGAGCTTTGAACGGCGAGTTTTGCTGGCGGTTGACTGGGAGAGACAAACCCTCTTCTTCATCGCCGTCATCTTGTCGAAGGTGGTGGTAGCGGCTCCCTTGTGGGGAGCTCTGTTGCTGCATATTGATACTTCGCAGCTGCTCTTGCTGTCTGCGGAACTTCTCGAGTTCCTGGCGATGCAGACGCTCGCGGTGCTCCAGCTCTTCCCGTAGCTCGTTGCGGAGCTGCTCTAGGTCGGAAAGTGTCGGAACAGAAGCATTCGGCGGCGGGGAAGGTGATAGTGACAGATGCTGTTGTTGTTGGATCTGGATCTGGACGTGCGCCTGGCGGAGCTGGTCGACGAGCTGACGCTGGTGCATGAGCTCTGCTTTCATTTCGTCGTATTGACGCAGCAACACTGTCAGTTCGACAAATGGCGGTGGTGGTAGTCCATTGTGAGGCGCTAAATGACTATCCCTTGGTGCTTCATGGGCATTAGGGTGTGGGAAGTTTGGAACCGAATTCGGTTGGCGATGCACCGGGTGATGCCGCATTGGCGAATGCTCGGCTTCGTCTTCTTCTTCATGAACTGCGGTGTGCTTCGCCATCACCACTCGTCGCTGTGGAGAAGGAACAGCAGCTGCCGGTGGGTCTTCAAACAAGTGAGCGCGAGTATTTGAGAACGGATCGAGCTTCTGCGGCGACTTGTGAGTCTGAGTGCGCTGCTGCTGCTGCTGCTGATACTGAGGCTGGTTTGGTTTCTGATGACTACGAAGCGCTCTAGGTGGTGAAGCCTGTTCTTCTAGATGCTGTTGTTGAAGCAAATGCTGCTGGTTCTGAAGGTGTTGCTGCTGCTGGGCCTTCTTCTGATGATCTGAGAGCGCGATCGCTGCTTGCTGGGCTCGCACGAGCTCTTCTTCGGCTTTCCGCCTCTTCTCCTCCTTGATCTTGTCTTCTTCCTGCTTGAGACGCCGCTTCTCGGCCTCAAAGCGCTCGACCTCGCGCCGGTCTTCGTCTTCCTGGCGCTTCTTCGCCTCGAGTTTCTGCCGATTTTTCTCCTCCACTTGCTTCTGGAGCGCGTTCTGGATCTCCTGTTGCTGCTGGAGCTTGCGGCGAGCTTTGCTGTCGTCGTCTCCACCAATACCTAGACGACCGATGGGACCTCCCGGACCACCGAAGCCGCCGCTTGACGGATCTGACCTGAGACCTCGCTGACCCTGGGGCTCTTGGTGGTTGAAGCTCTGGTGATACTGGAGCTGTTGCTGCTGTTGTTGGTCGAAATGCTGGGTGAATCGGTCTTCGTGCTGCTGTTGGTGGTGTTGAAAATGCTGTGGTTGCTGATGTCCGACCTGCCCATTGAGGAATCCAAGCTGCTGAGGGTTCAACGGAGCTCCCCAGTCATTGAAACCTGTTGTGGCACCCATTGGAGCGGGAGGTAGATTCTGTATTTGCTGAGGCTGGGTGAATAGCTGGGGGTTGCCATGCCCTGGGAAACCAAAGTCCGGATTATTGAAGCCGTTGCCTCCAAAGTGATGGTTCTGCTGCTGGAAGCCCTGGGGGTTGTGCTGCAGATGCTCGAATGGGTCACGAGGCTCTGGTGCATTGCCGTACCTAGTTGGGGATACCTGGTGGGGGTGCTGGTCGTATTGCGAAGACGCTGCTGTCGCCGGTGGGTATCGCTGGCCTCGCGCGAAATTCGTCCTGTTCTGGTTCCCTTTCTCGCCGAATCCGTCAAAGAGTCCTTTATCCCCACCACCCCCACCACCACTACCGCTTGGGTCCTGAGGTCGTCCGTGACTCGTGCCTTGCCGCTCGATCGACTTGTCCCTTTGCTTCTGGAGCTCTTGCTGCTGCACTTGCTGCGCGAGCGCCTGCGCGTACGCCTGCTGTTTGCGGCGCTGCTCCTCTTTCTGGCGAGCGGCGACGGGGTCCATCGCGCCATGATGCGCCTGAAATTGCTGTTGCTGGCGATACATATTGGCTTCTGGGGAGAGTGCTGATAGCACTTCTAGCTACCTGCTAACCCTGGAGGTGGGATTGTCAGATGGCTCTATTGATAGTAGCAGCAAGAGCGCGCGCTTGAGCCCAATTTGGTACTTTCTGCGATCCTCAGTCTTGCTTGGGGAAGGCAAACTTGCTGCTGTATTTATTTTCTCATCGTTCTTCGTAAAGTTTCACTCTCTGGGTCGTACTTCTCACGCGCTAGTTGATTCTTCTCGCGTCGTGGGGGTTGCCGGTTGCCTTTGTCTTCACGGCACAGCCGCTCTAGCTCTTCGTGATCTCGAACTCGTCTCGCACGACGCCGTCTCCCGTGCTAATGAGCTTGAAGCTCAGCGCGTTCCGCGTCACTTTCAGCGATGAGATGCCATAATGCGTGGTATCCGTCGCTGCGACCCACTCGATGGCAGTCTTGTTGCCCAATTTTTCATGACCCTCCGAGTTGCCCGCTGCGCCGGTCACAAGGTACACTGGCGCTTTCGGGGATTCGTATTTCTTGCCATCGTCTGAGACGCCGTCGCCGATTTTCTTGCCGTTCGCGATCGGGAAATGGCGCTCGTACGCGTGTACGTGACCCGCGACGACCACGTCGACCTTGTACTTGAGAAAGAGCTTCTCAAATGCGTTCTGGATCGGCTTGGTCGAGCCTTTCGGGTTCCCATCTTTATCACACGAACTCAGCGTGTACATCGGACGATGCATTCCCACAATGAGCCACGGGACTTCATCTCGGTTGCCATCTGCGGCCTGCAAATCCGCCTCGAGCCATTTCAGCTGATCCCCAAACTTGCCATTGCGATTCTCCTCGGTGAACGAGTTGTGTGGGGCGTCCGGGTAGTCGGTCTCGGACGAAATCGACGTGAAGTGCATGGGGCCGTGCTCGAACGAGTACCACATGTTCTTCACGCCCTTGCTCTCTCGCGACGGCATCTTGAAGCGCGCGTTGAACGCCGAGTAGTTGCTCAGCGCCACCAGCTTCTTCTCCGAGAAGAAGCACTGCGGCGAGTGGCACTCGGCCTCGTGGTTGCCCACGAGCACCATGTACGGGGTACTCTGCATTACGGACGCCAGCGAGTTCATCCAGTGGTTGTACGTCTCTTCGTAGTAGAACCCCGCGAACGAGCTGAGACTCAGGAAGTCGTTGTCCGCGTACGAGATGTCGCCGATGTGGTAGATGAAGTCCACAGGTGTCTTCAGGCTCGTTGTGATGTATTGCAACGTCTGCTGGGCGTTCGCATCGGCACCAAAGTCGCCGAAGATCAGGAGTTCAACCTCACTTTCGTCACTATAGGCTTTCGCTGTTGTGAACGGGAAAACCGTGCTTGTCGTCGTGGCTTCTTCGTCGCCACAGCCATCGCAGCCGACCTTGTAGTAGTACTTGGACGCTGGTGTGAGCCCCGAGACCGTCGCGTGGTACGTGTAGAGCGAGTAGCGCTTGTCCGAGTAGTACGACACGGTCTCCACCGTCGCTTGTGTACTAGGGAGCACAGGCTTCAGCGCATCTTGTTCATTTCCAAGCCACACCTGCGGAGCGTCCACCTTGACGTACGTGCTCCAGGAGATCGTCATCGCCGTGCCCGTGTCCGCGCGCGCGCCGGCGAATGCCACATGGATCTGCTGCGGTACGCGCGCGACCTTGGACCGGACGATACGGCACGTCTGGTCGAGCGCCAGGTCGCCCAGTTTGTACTGGAACGAGCAAAAGTTGGCCGGCTCGCACGACTTGGTCTTGCGCGCGAACGAGCACTGCTCGTCGTCCAGGACGGGGACGGGGGCGGCGGTGGTGGTAGCAACGGCAGTAGCTGAGGATGAGGCGAGCGCTGAGCATGCGAGCAGCGCGATGGCGATGGCTGTGCGTGCAGCGCCAGCAATAAAGCGCGGCATGGTGAAGCAGTTGGTCGTCGTCGTCTTCGTTCGTCTTGCTTCGTTCTGCTTGGTTTGGGGCTTTGCGAAGAACACAGTTGAAAAGTAAATGGAAAATGCAAAAAGTAGATTATGAGAGTTTGACCTCCAATAATAGGCCATTGAGTAATAGTTTTTATTGTTTTTTAAAAAGGAACATGAGATGAATCTAGTATAAATGGAATGGTTTTTGAACTGGGGAATGTATTTAACTTATTTTGAGTTTAAGAGGTTTTATTTTATAAAAGGGGTTTTGTGCACGATGGGTTCAGCACAAGTGGCACTTCAGAAAAAGACGTCGTTTGAAGAGTGAAGCAATCATGCACAAAATACGCCTCTGGATATACGCCATTATAGAATACCCCATCCACTCGATAATCCCCTCCTCAGAAACTGGTGGTCCACCAAAGACTGTCAACCCAGCAGTCACACACTGACCTCCCGCTTTCTTCTTGTGCCTTGAGCGAGTGGCTCGTCTTGTATTCATTTCTTTTTTGATGTGTGCGCCCCTGGTCTGTACAGACCTCGTGGATGATTGAGAACTCAGTCACCGACTCATCAGCCTTTTCAGTCTGTCTGTCCGTACTCAGGTTCAAGGTCCTGGGTCCTGACCCCAGGTCGCGGCGACCTGCAGCTCCAACACTGCAGTACCGAGTTGAATTTCCTGACTCTTGTGATGACGGTCAGTGCGCGATACATACCCGATTGCCTACATTCCCTGTTGCAATTAAAAACTCAACTAAAGACCCAGATGGAGTTTGTCCGGTGCTCCTCCTTGCTGGATCCGTTCGTGGATGTGACCAGCCATCACAATCATCACGGTGATGACGGCCAAGGACAAGCAGTGGCGGAACTAGGACTCGTTCTGCTCCTCACTCTCGATCGACAGGGTGAGCAGCATAACAGCAAAAAAAAAAACCGAATCGAATTCTTTTTTTGTGTTGTTGCAAGACACCACTTGCTCGTCAGATTGAGCTCCTCCTCTCCCCACCCGAAAGAGCTCTTCACAGACGACTCTCGCTTTGAAAGAAGCCCATGCGAAAAGCAAGAAGCTTTGCTTTCGCTTTGCTCTCGCCAACCAGCATGTAACTTGCGTTCGCTATTGTGTAGAGTCCCCATCACAAAGACACCTTCACGTTGACGTCGTGGATCCGGTTCAAGACGCTCACTCGGCTCAAATCACATAATCACTGCAAAGATATGGTTGTGCTGCTTGCTGACAGCAAACGAGCGAGATTCCAGAAACCATCATCACCAAAACAATACGGTAATCCATAATATTTGTCATCATGATTGTAAATTACCACGCAGGATTTCCCGAAACGTGCCGAATTCGGTGGAGTGCAATTTTATACCGTAATTTACAGCTTCCAACAAGATACTTTTCCATCAAAATCCCTTGCAACCACTTCGTCTGGTTTATGACATTATGGTCGAATTTAATATTCTGACTCGAAACCAAGCACATCCCCCTGTGGAACCGTCCCAATAATTAGCATTCCTTGCACTTGCGAAAGCCTTTGGACACTCCAGTTTCTCTCTGTGGTGGCGTTGAATGATAAAACAACTGGACGAGAGGTGGGCCCTTTGTCCTGGACGATCTGAGTTTGGCGCCCTCTGCTTCAAGAACCAGCCGTGCATACACACGTTGCCTCCCACCTGTTCTCTCGGCACACATCCTTCGAGAGCGATCTCCGGGCTCGGACTGACAGACTGACTGCGAGCTGAACCACCAGCAAACAAGAAAAGAGACGCCCACCGATACGAAGATTCAAGAACGGCAAGGATCACGTTCACCCCACGCTCCCTCTCTCTGGGCTGCTCACTTTGCAATCTGCGCTCCAGTCCCTTAAGGTACTCGCTTCAAGAATGCAGCTCAAGTTCCTCCAGCTAGCGTCGCTGGCGCTCGCCGCGTGCTTGCTCGTCTCGACTACCTCGGCCCAGACCTGCACGTTCGACTACACGGAGCTCGAGTGCGCGCCGAGCAAGAGCTGCAGCCTGCAGTACAAGTTCGGCGACCTCTCGCCCGCGCAGGCGTGCCGCGCGATCACCAGCACCGTGGATGCCAACAAGGTGCCACAGCAGTCCCACTTGGCGTTCGCTGGCGCCGCCGCCGGCACGGGCATGACGGTCTCCTGGACCACGCGCACGCAGGTCACGGACCCGCAGGTCTGGATCGGCACGTCGCAGACCAGTCTCAGCCTCGCGAGCGCCGTGGTCGAGACCAAGAGCTACTACTCGGACAAGAGCTACTCGCTCTTCACGTACCACGCGACGATCTCGGGGCTCACGCCGGCGTCCAAGTACTTTTACAAGGTCGGCAGCGCCTCGAGCGCGAGTTTCCAGAGCGACGTCGCGTCGTTCGTGACCGCCAAGTCCGCGGGCAGCAAGGACGCGTTCGAGGTCGCGATCTACGGCGACTTCGGCGTCGACGCGAACGCCGCGGCGTCCAACAAGTTTGTGAACGCGCTCAACGGCAAGGTGGACTTTGTCTACCACGTGGGCGACATCTCGTACGCGGACAACGCTTTCCTGACGGTCAGCGAATTTGTCGGCTTTTACTACGAGGAGACGTACAACCGCTGGATGAGCTCGCTCACGGCGCTCATGCGCCAGGTGCCGTACATGGTGCTCGTGGGCAACCATGAAGCCGAGTGCCACTCGCCGTCGTGTCTGGTCTCGAGCTCGAAGAAGGACCAGCTGGGCAACTACACGGCGTTCAACGCGCGCTTCAAGATGCCGTCGACGGAGAGCAAGGGCGTGAAGAACATGTGGTACTCGTTCGACTACGCGTCCGTGCACTTCACGACGATCTCGTCCGAGACCGACTACACGGACGCGCCGTCCAACTCGTACACGCTGCGCAAGAACGGCAACTTTGGCAACCAGCTTGCGTGGCTCGAGGCGGACCTGAAGAAGGCCGACGCGAACCGTGCGACGACGCCATGGCTCGTTGTCGGCATGCACCGCGCCATGTACACGATCCGCTCGCAATCGTCTGGTGTGCCGAACGACGAAGCACTGCCAGTGCAGAAGGCGTTCGAGGAGCTCTTCATCAAGTACAAGGTCGACATGGTGATCTCGGGCCACGTGCACGCGTACGAGCGCCACCTGCCGATCGCGCGCAGCAAGGCCGTGCTTGACGGCGTCTCGACCGACCGCAAGACGTACGCGAGCCCCAAGGCGCCAGTGTACGTGATCTCCGGCGCCTCGGGCTCCTCGGAGGGCCACAACAACTACAAGGGCGTCACGAGCCCGTGGAACGCCAAGTTTGACGACAAGAACTACGGCGTCTCGCAGCTCAAGGCCACGCCGACCGCGCTCTCGTGGAAGTTCGTCGCGTCCGAGACGGGCACCGTGCTCGACGAGTTTGTCATCTCCAAGTAAGTGCAGCAAGCAAGCAAACACGCGAATCGAACAAGTACTACCGAGAGATCGTGATAGTGAACGGGTTGTCAACCCGTTATGGAAAAGTGATACCTAGGTACGGCGAGGTGTGCCTCCTACTACCACTGTACGTGTATACCTTACACGCTGGCTTTGTAACAAGATCATTTCAATCTTCCTCATTGTTGGGCTTCATTGCCCAAGTTCTTGACAACCAACGTGCCTTGGTATCTCCTGGTACTCGCTTGCCTACTCCACAGTTGCAATGGGATTCCACGTCCGACCTCCAGACTGTGGCAGTATCCTCTACCAGTCTTCGATCTTGGTGAAAATATCTTTTTCGGTTCACGAAGAGCTCCGATTCGCAACAGCAAATGCGGTAAGAGTGAGTGAGGTAAGGAGGGTGAGGTGAGGCCAGCTTGACTCACGCAAATAGAGTCGCCGGGTCGTTGTCACGCGATATACTTGGCTTTGCGCGTCGTCGGTTTTCGATGTATTTCAGCGCCGCGAATGGATGAACGGAGGGATAATTGGATAGGGCGAACGGCACGGCGTCGTCGTCTATTTCAGCGTCCCTCCCTCACGTCCATCTATTTTCCGCTTTTATCGCAAATGCGAACGTGCTGCCAACAAGCAGAGCGAGACCTCGTCTCTCAGGAGTTGTGTTGTTCTTTCAAAGCATCCACAGCCAGCCAGCCAGCATGGGAGCCGCCGACAAGAGTCAACCAACCTGGAACCCTGTGCGAGGGGTGGTAAGAATAGTCCCTCAGAGCGTTCTCTTGGCCAAAGATACTTTTTTTTTCTCTCTCGCTCTCACTCTCGCTCACTTGGCTCATCTGGGTGCGCTGTGGATGGGAGCTGCTCCCATCGCTTCGTGACCGCATTCCCCTTTTTCCTGTCTCTTGAAGACCATCGCTGGCCTTCAAGCGTGACAAGAAACCCAACCGCGTCAGTTCAAGCACCAGTTCTCTCTCTCTCTCTCTCTCTCTCTCTCTCTCTTATTAGGGGAAGGATGACGGCGATACACTCGCGAGCCCCACGGTTCTGGTCTCGCTCGCGCGCGCTCTGGGGTGGAGTGCTCCAGCTCGTGGTCCTCCTCTCGCTCGGGCTTCTAGTCGCCACCGCCTCGTCTTCTTCGCAGGGGAATGACGTCTCCTCGCTGCTTCGTGGTCCAGCGAACGAGCGCATGACGAACTATCGCGAATCCCAGTTCACGAGCGCCTTGGTGGCCAGCCATGCAGCCCTGCAGACCCACCGCCGTCTCGCGAACACGACGACCAACAGCACCATTGACGATGCGACTGAGAAGGCCAAGGAGATCGGCGCGTCGGTGCGCAACGCGATCAAGCAGCTCCGCGGCGGCTCGACAAAGTTCTACACGGACCTCATCACTGCGGTCAAGATCATGATCTGCCAGCACAAGGTGGACAATCCGGGCTCCGGGGTCAACCCATCGAGCCGCTATATCGACGAGTCGGACGACTTGGCGTACAAGAACTCGACCGGCGACTGCATCCGCATCACGATCACCGCGATGAGTGGCGACGAGATGGTGGACAAGTACAAGGACACAAACATCTGCGAGGTCAAGCCAAACTGCTACTGGAGTACGATCGACACGGCGGTGGACACGGACCGCGTGCCCGTGTACGCGACGGACGAGACCGTGCCACCAGCCGAGGGGAGCATGACGTACGCCGACGCCAAGGACGAGCTCAAGAAGTGGGGACAGGGCATGCTGGTGTTCATCGTGCCGGGCATCATCCTCGGAGTGCTCAGCTTGCTCACGATGATATTCTTCCTGATCTGCCGCTGCTGCTGCAACCGCTGCGGCAGCCGCTCGCCCAAGGAAGGCGGGTACACGTGCATGCAGAAGTTCCTGCCGCTGCTCTTCTTCCTGCTCTTCGCGGTCGGCGTCGTCGCGGTCGCCGGCGTGTCGCTGCTCTACCAGAAGGCCCTGACCGACGCCGTCGACGACACGTTCAACACGACGCTGAGCACGCTCAACGACACGAGCGCGTGGCTCGTGCGCATCCGCACGCCGCTCGAGGAGATCCGCGACAAAGTGGTGGAGTCGGCCGACAAGATCTCGCTGCAGATCGCAGACACGAGCTTCATCGACAAAGGCATTGACGGGCTCACGGGTGCACTCACGAAGTTTGAGAAGGACTCGGCGAACCGCACGCTGCCGACCGGGTGCGAGGTCAAGGAGAACTACCCGTACTGCGTGGCCTGCACGGTGTGCACGACGATCAGCGAGCAGGTGGGCCAAGCGAATCAGCAGATCGCGGACAACGCCGGCGACAGCGTGAAAGCGCTCAAGGACGTGCGCGACACGCTCAGCACGAGTCTCGTCAAGGTCAAGGACACGGTGCGCTCGAGCGTGGCCGAGCACGTGGGCGACCTGGACACGTTCATCACCATGATCAGCGACACGCACACAAACGTCGACGACGTGTACAACACGTACGACGGCCAGAAGGCCGCGCAGCAAGCCGGCGTGCTCGTGTTCTTTGGGCTCGCGCTGGTCGTGGTCGTGCTCGGATTGCTCGGCATCCTCTTTGGGCTCACACCGCTCAAGTTCCTCGCCAACATCATCCACATCGCGTACTTCATTGGCTTCCTCGCGCTCATCCTGACGTTCATCGTGAGCGCGCTCTTCCTCGGGGTCAGCGTCGTGCTGGGCGACGCGTGCGAGATGACGCTGATCGTCGCCAAGAACTGGACCGTGGTGGTGAGCGGCCAGAACGGCGACATCGTGAACGCCTGCTTCAACGAGACCGCGTCGCTCATCGACGCGCTCAACCTGACGTCCCAGCTCGAGTTTGCGCGCGGCGGCATCCCGTTCCCCGACAACATCAACACGGACCAGCTGCTCGACTTCTCGGACCTCGACGCGTTCGCAAAGACGATTGAGGGCGTGGACAGCTCGACCTTCCAGGTGGATCAGACGGCTTTGGACGACGGCTTGGCGCTGCTCAACTCCTACACCAAGCAGACCACTGCGCCTTGTACCCGGTTGACGGCAACTACGTTGAGGCCACGATCCTGACCCCTTGGGACGCGAACGACGGACTCCATCCAACGACGGACGACGGGCTCACGTACATGACGGAGCGCTACAAGACTTTCGAGCAGTCATGTTTGTCCACGGGCCCGGGCTTGAAGTTCAAGTGCGACTCGGCCAACCCGTGCACGTTCCAGGCGTTCGTCGGCGAACTCTACACGAAAGTGAGCACGCTCGCAGCCGTGAAAGTGGACGGCGTGGCGTTTGTCACGCAACTCCACCAGAACATGGCCGCGGTCACGGCGTCCACGCAGATATTCAAGGACAAGACCAAGGACCTGAACGGCAAGGTGAACGTGATCAAGAAGGACCTCGAGGACAGCCTCTTCAGCTACGTGGGCGACTTTGAGAAGGAGATGACCTGCACGTTCATCATGGACAGCTACCTGGAGATCTACCACGCGCTCTGCGGGGACCTCATGCCGGCGTTCACGATGATCTCGCTCATGCTCTTTCTCGCGGGCATCTTCCTCATCCCGGTCACCGTCTGCCTCATCATCGCGGTCAAGCGCCTCAAGGCGCGCGGCAACGGCAGCCACGTCATGGACAACGAGATGAAGTTCAAGTAGAGACCCGACCAAGCTACGACCGGGGTGTGTGTGTGTGTGTGTGTGTCTCCTCTACATCACACCAACTAGCCCCCCCCTCCCTCCCACCAACGACTTTGGAAATTGGTTCGCGAGACGGAACCAATTTCCACCACCATTTTTCTATAAAACTCTATCAAACAACCTATCTATCTAATCTATGAAAATATACATCTATCTATCTATCTATTGGGTCTCATTTCGTTTTACTTGTGCAGTACTACCGGTAGTATTGCTTGTTTCTGTGTGGAGGTCAGTTATACCTCCTGTGAGACTATCAGTGTATATATTATTCTGTCGGACGCGACGAACTTCCACGAGAGCGCGGTCAGTGTAACCTTGAGCTGCGGGACGCCGCAGTTCTTGTCGTCAAACTTGGCGCTCCACGGGCTCGTGACGTGCTTGTAGTTGTTGTGGCGCTCGTAGGCGTGCACGTGGCTTGAGATCACCATGTCGATCTTGTACTCGACGACGAGCTCTTCCAAAGCCTTCGAAGGAAACGAATGAAACCCGACGAACTACATGTAATACAAGCAAAGTTTACCGTGGCTCAACCTCGACAACTCGTTTTGATTGTATAGAATAGAGCAGGCGAAAGAAAAGTCATCCTGAAAAGTAAGTGTAAGTGCGAGACGGGAGGAGGATACTGCCACAGTCTGGAGGTCAAAGGCATCAGCCGCCCAGTATTCAAAAGTGTTTTGCTGCAAACAATAAATTGTTTTTTGCTGTTGTTTCTAAACTTATTTTAACGACGAAGAACAAATACATTATTGCTAGCTGACGTGCCTCTGTTCATTTCTCTTCTTCGATTTGAAAATCCGTCATTTCTCACGCACCTTCTTCAACCACATGTCTTGTCCGATATATCGGATACCTGCAAGACCTTACTGAGATCAAGATGTGTGACGGTTCACATAGCCGGTACAAATCTGAGGTGTTCAGCGAATACTATTGGATTGGCCACGCAAAAAGCGAGTCCCAGGCGAAAATTCTATTGGATAGGGCCACCAGCAAGACGAGTTTCTGGGCCACACGAAAAGCGAGCTTTCCTGGCTGCGCTCGCTCAATGAGAGTAACGAGATGAGGGTCGGGCTGATTGGGCATCTTCTTGGTGTAAGGCGTCGATCGAGTGGTGGCGGGAGGCTGTTCAGCTCAAGCACAGGCTCACTTACTTGTTCACTCGTTCACTTGTTTGTGGTGGCTTGTCTCGTGCCCCGAATGTTAAACCTGGTGGTGGTGGATGCGCAAGTCCTCACGTGGTTTGACAAAGAGACAGACAATGTTGCGCACCAGCAACTGAATGTGACTGTATCAACATTGGTGGTCTTCTGGCCACGCTGACGGATTTGTTGGTTCAGAGGAAGCGATTCTTTGGCGTCCGCGTACGGTGGTGGCGTATTAGCATACATATGGTACTGAACTTGAACACGGAGGATCCTCTTACAATTGGCCCAACTAACTGACGTTACCGGATGGATGTACTTGGTAATAAGTTGTTGTCTGCTTGAATAGTATAAGGTTTTGTTTTTTTCGTCTTCAAATTGTATTTTTTTGGGTCAGCGATGCCTTTCTCTTGTCTTTAAATTGTGCTTTTTTTGCTGGCAATCACTCTTGCTTAAAAATGACGTGCTATCAAAGAATGCTTCCTCTAAAAAGCGATGTGATTTACCTCTTTACATTGATTCTAATCATTGATCTATTTTCACAGGGGTGCACTTATACCGCTCTCCCCAAGCCAAACCATGTGCGCTCCTTCACCGCCGCTCATTTCCCTCAATCGAATTCCGCTCCGCTCCTGTCACATTTGTGCATTGCATTGCATTGTGGTGTATTGCATTGTGCATTGCACAGGCTCTTTCCGTGCATTGCCGTGACTTGAGGCTGTGGTTGCTTCACCCAACAACGAAACCACACACACAACCACTATCCATCCAGACAGAGACGAGAGCGAGCGAGCGAAGCAGCAGGCAGCAGTCGTTCATTTCCGTTTACTCGGCGCTCTCCCCCCCCCCCCCCTCCTGTCGGTCCTTCCCCGCACCGACGGCTCTCCTTCCTCCTCCTTCCTCCCCCCCTCCATCATGACGCAGCAGTGGCTCGCGGCCGCGTCCAAGTGCGTGCAGCGCGGCATCCGCGCGAACGCCACGGCGGCCTCGCGCGCCGCGTCCGCGTCTTCATCAGCCGCCAGCAAGCGCCTGAGCGCCGTGCGCGCGTTCTCCACGACCGGCCCGCACCCGAGCGAGACCTTCCTCACGGGCACGAACAACGCCTACGTCGAGGAGATGTACGACAGCTGGAAGACCAACCCGCAGAGGTGCGTTTGACAACTAAGCGTGTGTGTGGTTGCTGGACGATTCCGTACATAGGCAAATCTTACACTCACACGTGTATGTTGTAATGGTGTGATTTATTAGTGTGCACAAGTCGTGGGACGTGTACTTCCGCGGCGTTGAGAGCGGCGCCGTGCCAGGCGAGGCGTTCATTCCGCCTCCGACGATCCAGAGCGGTGTCAAGCCGGTCGTGTCGGTCGGCACCGCCGCCGCCAGCGCCGGCTCGCTCGACCACAACGACGCGCTCGGCCTGAGCTACTTGATCCGCGCGTACCAGGTGCGTGGCCACGAGCTCGCGAACTTGGACCCGCTGGGGCTGCAGCAGCGCCCGGAGCTCCCGGAGCTCGACATCAAGCAGTACGGCTTCACGGACGCCGACCTGAACCGCGTCATCGCGATCCCAAAGAACTTGTAAGTGGGGTGCTCGAGCCAATTGTCTGTAGTTTGGTGTGGGTTTCTAATGCTCATATGTATGTGTGTGTGCTGTCTTGTTCTTATATGTAGCTCTTCGGGTGTGTCGGGCTTCCTGGAAGAACTGGCGGAGGGCAACAACACGCTGACGCTCGGCGAGATCGTGCAGCGCCTGCAGGAGACCTACTGCAGCACCATCGGCGTGCAGTACATGCACATCCTGAACCGCGACAAGTGTAACTGGATCCGCACCAAGATGGAGCACCTCGTGCAGTCGGAGAAGTCCAAGGAGAAGCAGCTGCACATCCTCGAGCGCCTGGCATTCTCGGTGGTCTTTGAGCGCTTCCTGGGCAACAAGTACAATACGACGAAGCGCTTCGGTCTCGACGGCGCCGAGTCGCTCATCCCGGGCCTCAAGTACATGATCGACCGCGCCACGGAGCTCGGTATGGAGCATTTGGTGATCGGCATGCCGCACCGTGGCCGCCTGAACGTGCTCTCGAACGTGATCCGCAAGCCGATCCAGCAGATCTTCAAGGAGTTCCAGGGCACGCACGTGGACGTGGAGGCCTACAAGCAGGAGCACATTGAGGACTGGTCGAACTCGGGCGATGTCAAGTACCACTTGGGCACGTCGTACGACCGCACGTACCCAGATGGCCGCAAGGTGCACTTGTCGCTCGTGGCGAACCCGTCCCACTTGGAGGCCGTGGACCCAGTCGTGGTCGGCAAGGTGCGCGCGAAGCAGTTCTACTTGGGCAACGACGCCGAGGCCGAGCGCAAGGTCATGCCACTCTTGCTGCACGGTGACGCTGCGTTCTCTGGTCAGGGCGTGGTCTACGAGACCATGCATCTGTCTGAGCTCGAGAACTACGACACGGGCGGTACCATCCACGTGGTTGTGAACAACCAGGTTGGTTTCACCACGGACCCGAAGAACTCGCGCTCGTCGCAGTACTGCACGGACCTGGGCAAGGCCATGGACATCCCGATCCTGCACGTGAACGGCGACGACCCGGAGTCGGTCGTCAAGGTGTTTGAGTTTGCGGCCGAGTGGCGCCAGAAGTGGAGCGCGGACGTGATCATCAACTTGACGTGTTACCGTCGCTTCGGCCACAACGAAGTGGACAACCCGTTTTTCACGCAGCCGCTCATGTACAAGAAGATCGCGCAGATGAGCTCGGTGCTGGAGCTCTACGTGGACAAGCTCGTGTCCTCGGGTGCGGCATCGAAGGAGGAATGTGACGCGGTTACGAACAAGGTCTGGGCGTTCTTCCAGTCGACTTTCGAAGAGTCGAAGGACTGGGAGCCAACGAAGAAGAGCGACTGGCTCGCGAACCGCTGGGAATCGTTCAAGAGCCCGAACCAGCTCTCGCGCATCCGTCGCACGGGCGTCGACCTCGACACGCTCAAGTTTGTCGGTGGCAAGATCTCGCAGGTGCCAGAGGGTTTCCGTCTGAACCGTCAGCTGGAGCGTATCATCAGCGCCAAGAAGACCACGATCGACACGTCGGAGGGCATTGACTGGGGTACCGCGGAAGCGCTTGCGTGGGGTACGCTGCTCCTTGAGGGCAACCACGTGCGCATCAGCGGTCAGGACGTCGAGCGTGGTACGTTCAGCCACCGTCACGCGGTGCTGCACGACCAGGAGACGAACGACGAGTACGTGCCGCTGAACAACTTGGCGAAGAAGACGTCGCCGTCGGCGCCGTTGGAGTACCGTAACCCGAGCGACAACTCGATCCCAGACACGCAGGCCGAGTTTGTGGCGTCGAACAGTTCGCTCTCGGAGTTCGGTGTGCTCGGCTTTGAGCTCGGCTACTCGCTGGAGAACCCGAACGCGCTCGTGATGTGGGAGGCGCAGTTTGGTGACTTTGCGAACGGTGCGCAGATCATGATCGACCAGTTCCTGAGCAGCGGTGAAGACAAGTGGATGCGCCAGTCGGGCCTCGTGATGCTGTTGCCGCACGGCTACGAAGGCCAGGGTGCCGAGCACTCGTCGTGCCGCGTCGAGCGCTACTTGCAGTCGACCGACGACGACCCAGACGTCGTGCCGCTCATGGACGAAGAGAACCGCATGCAGATCCAGCACACGAACTGGCAGGTGGTGTACTGCTCGACGCCAGCGCAGTACTTCCACGTGCTGCGTCGCCAGATCCACCGCGACTTCCGAAAGCCGCTGATCTCGGTGCAGCCAAAGCACTTGCTGCGTCTGCGCCAGGCGTCGTCGAAGCTGGAGGACATGGCCGAGGGCACGCAGTTCCACCGCGTGATCTCAGAGGTGTCCCCGGAGAAGCTCACGAAGGACGAGGACGTGAAGCGCGTGGTGTTCTGCTCGGGCAAGATCTACTACGAGCTCGCGCAGGAGCGTGAAGAGCGCGGCATCGACAACATCGCGCTTGTGCGTGTGGAGCAGATCGCGCCGTTCCCGTTCGACAAGGTCGCGGAGGAAGCCGCCCGTTACAAGAACGCGCAGATCACGTGGGTGCAGGAAGAGCCGCAGAACATGGGCTTCTGGACGTACGTGGCGCCGCGCATCGAGACCGCGTTGACCAAGATCAACACGGACACGGACAGAAGACCAAAGTACGTCGGTCGCTCGGCCGCCGCGGCGCCAGCCACCGGCTACCACGCGGTGCACCAGATCGAACAAGCCCGCATCATCAACAAGGCGCTGTCGCTGTAAGCAGAAGGAGTGCAAATCAAGAAAACTCGCAACGAATGACAAAACAGCCAAGACGAGCGAAACACGATTGGGCAACAACAACAACAACAACAACAAGAGGTGGGAAAGAGCGAGACTGGTTCATGTCGAAATGTGTGAGCCAATCTGATAGAACGAGGCAACTGGTCTTGGGGGCGTAGAGCTTTTGTGTCCTCTAGGCTGTGTTTACTTGTTTTGCTCCCGACAACTCTTGAACAAAATGACAAATACACCAAACCAACAACACGCATGTGTCCATACCCCCGCTTGTGCATTCATTCTATTCCATGTCTGTTGGCTGACTACAGAGATGATCGAATTGAGAGTGTGGGGGTTGTAGAAAATGGTGATGGAAATTGGTTCCCTGAGACGGAACCAATTTCCATACCTACGGTACTGGTACCTGAGCTTGCTCATGTGAGACACCCACCGACCTCGCACGAGCGTACAGCCTAGATGACCATCGTTCTGGGTAAAACCATAGCGACCAGAGACAGAGAACCTTACGTGAATTGTATTATAACCGACTCACTCTCGTCGCTCAGTCCACACTTGCACGGTGGACACATCTATATCGTTTGCTACATGCTGCAACTATACAGTATCCTAAGAACACGTTTGCGTTCTTTCTCTCTCTCTCTCTCTACTTTTTGGTGATGACGAAGTCGTCCAGGGTCTCGCCCGTCTCGGTCGTGACGAACTTCCACGAGAGCGTCGTCGGCGTGACCTTGAGGAACGAGATGCCGTAGTGGGTGTCGTCAAACTTGGCGTTCCACGGACTCACCGGGTTCTTGTACTTGTTGTGGCCCTCCGAGGAGCCTGGCGCGCCGGAGATCACGTACACTGGAGCCTTGGGGCTCGCGTACGTCTTGCGATCGGTCGAGACGCCGTCAAGCACGGCCTTGCTGCGCGCGATCGGCAGGTGGCGCTCGTACGCGTGCACGTGGCCAGCGAGTACCATGTCGACCTTGTACTTGATGAAGAGCTCCTCGAACGCCTTCTGCACTGGCAGCGCTTCGTCGTTTGGCACACCGTTGGTCTGCGAGCGGAGCGTGTACATGGCACGGTGCATGCCGACAACGAGCCATGGCACGTTGGCGCGGTTCGCGTCGGCCTTCTTCAGGTCCGCCTCGAGCCACGCGAGCTGGTTGCCAAAGTTGCCGTTCTTGCGGCCAGTGTACGCGTTCGCTGGCGCGTCCGGGTAGTCGGTCTCCGAGGAGATCGTCGTGAAGTGCATCGAGGCGTAGTCGAACGAGTACCACATGTTCTTCACGCCCTTGCTCTCCGTCGACGGCATCTTGAAGCGCGCGTTGAACGCCGTGTAGTTGCCCAGCTGGTCCTTCTTCGAACTCGAGACGATGCACGATGGCGAGTGGCACTCGGCCTCGTGGTTGCCCACGAGCACCATGTACGGCACCTGCTGCATCACGGGCGTGAGCGAGTTCATCCAGCGGTTGTACGTCTCCTCGTAGTGAAAGCCCGTGACCTCCTTGATGCTCAGGAACGAGTTGTCCGCGTACGAGATGTCGCCCACGTGGTAGATGAAGTCGATCTTGCCTGGCAGCGCGTTCACGTACTTGTTCGAGGCCTCCGCATTCGCGTCGACACCGAAGTCGCCGTACACCGCGAGCTCGAACGTGTCCTTGCTGCCGGCAGCGCGCGACGTCGTGAACGACGCGATATCGCTCTGGAAACTCGCGCTCGAGGCGCTGCCGACCTTGTAAAAGTACTGGGAGTTGGCGGTCAAGCCGCTGACGGTCGCGTGGTACGTGTACAGCGAGTAGGTCTTGTCCGAGTAGTACTTCTTGGTCTCGATGGACGCCTTGGCGTTGCTCAGGCTGGTCTGCGAGGTGCCGACCCAGACCTGCGGGTCCGTCACCTGGGTGAACGTCGTCCAGGAGATCGTCATGCCCGTGCCGGCCGGCGCACCGGCGAACGCCAAGTGGAGCTGCTGCGGCACTTTGGACGCATCGCTGTTCTTGGTCACGCGGCAGGCCTGCGACGGCGTCACGTCGCCAAACTTGTACTGGATCGAGCACGAATCCGTGGGCGTGCACGAGAACGTTTTCCACTCGTAGACGCAAGTGCTGTCGTCGACGAACGAGAGTTCGGCCTTCTGGGCGACTTGAGAGGTCGCCGAGACCGAGGTCGAGCCGAAGGACACGGCGGCGGCGGCGACGGTGGCGAGCGCCGCGATGGAGAAGCACTTGGTCTGCATGCTGCCTGACTTGGTTGTCTTGGAAGGTTGTCTTCGGCTCTGGGCAAGCAAATTGAACAATGAACAACCCGAAGACCGGAGCTGCAGAATGGTTGTCAGTCCTGCACACCTTCAGGGATTCTGAGGGTGCATCCACATGAACAAACGACAGTCAGTCAGATGAACGAGCGAGCGTGCAGCTCTCAAGTTGCAATCGTCACATCCGGACGAGCGAGAGCGTTCCGCAAAGCCAAGTGGCGACGCCTCGGGCTCACGAAAAAGGGCAGGAGGTATGGGGGGGGGATAGGACACCCGAGAAGTCGCGCCGCTGCTCTTGTGTCGTTCGTCGTGGGGTTTGCTCCACACCGCAAACAGAGAGAGCTCTGAGAAGCGAGAGTCTGTCGGTCTCTGTTGCTCAGGCAAATCCGATGTGATTGATATCTCAAGCTGTCCGTCCATCCGTCCATCCGTCCATCCAACCCATTCGTTTTCTATTCGGTTTTTGAAATGAAGAGCTCTTCGCCATTTCTATGGGAGCTATCGCCTGTGTTTCCCCATCGCAATCCAAGAGTTTGTAACAAAGCACCACGGCCATGCAGCGGATTGCAGATCCCAAGTTTACTCTCGCGACTGACTGGCTGTTTCTCCGGAAGAAAGCTCTTGGACTGAGTGAGTGATAGTTGACTGTCCGGTTGTGAGTGAGTGAGTGGGGAATATTGTGAACCATTTGAAAAGTGGCACGCAATCAGGACCTCAGCGAGATTACGAGCCAAATGAAAAAAAAGTGTCCATTTGAGACGATGTGGACTTGTTTGGTCAGTGAATGAAGAGCGCAGAGCGAAGGACCCGATTCACAAGAGTGACTTGACAACATGCCAGAGTACTACAGCCACGGAAAAGGTCAGGAGCTTCAGAGAGAACATGGCGGTGCTGTTGCATCGCGGACGATGGCCGCAATGCAATACAATGCCAAAGGATCACAATTCGAAAGTGTGTTTGGACATTCACAGTAATCCTATCAAATAGCATATTCGAACTTAGCAGCATACGATCAAATAGCATACCCTTTTGAAGATGATACCATACATACTGATCTCGAAGCAGAAAACGCAAAAGCGGAAGCGCGTGAGAACATGAAGACGTCCTCTCTCTCTCTCTCTCTCTCTCTCCGTTATGCGTCTGTGTATATGTGATAGGCAGGTAGAGCTCGAACGAATGATCACTCTGTAAACGTGCGTAAGGGTTTCCCAAGCATCGTGCCGCGCCTCCAGGCGAAAGTCCTCTCGCCCGAGGCAATGCGCTCGCGCCAAGTGCTGCAGTGAGTTTGATCACTTGCACCACGTCGTCACGGTCGACACTAAGGCTCAGTCCAAGGACCGCGCACTACTGTACTGCTCGCGCGATATTGAAGTTCACGTGCTATGGGTGCTCTTGTAGCACCGGAGAAAGTGCTGTCGCGTTCTTCGATGTTCCAGGACGAGCGAGCACACTGATTTAGAAAGAGGTGACTGCTACTGCTTTTGGGTTCAAAGGGAGGGCGGTAAGTGTGTTGTTGGCGTGGTTGAGGTTGCCTTCACAGGATTGGATACTGACAGCCTCTCATGTTCCTCTTCATCGTTTCCAAGCGAATCAGTTGAGTCTCTCTCTCTCTCTCTCTCTCTCTCTCTACTGACGACCAGAGGGAGGAGGCTACGCGCTTTGGGTGTACTCGCATGGTAGGTAACCAAGGGACTCGTATGCAAAAGGACCTCCAGTATGGCGGCGGTGCCGTCGCGTCGCTGTGGAGTCGCTGTGGAGTCGACATACACACACTTGTCATTTTGGAGGCACGATGTTATGCTTGTAGCGTTTGTACTATAACAGTCATCCTGTCCTGTTCGGGCAGGCTTCGCACCGGCGGCAGAGTGTCTGGCATCCTATCTCCTTTCGAAGGTTCCAGGGAACGTGACTTCGCTGGTTTTTGATGGGGAATGAATCGACCGAATGGGTTGATTTCAGTCACGGCCCTCACAGCAAACGCGAGCCGTGTATTCTGGATGAGGCGGACCAAGTCAAGTCAAACGAAAAGCCCATGTACCTACCGTGGTAGTACACGCGCCTGGAGGTGTTTGGGTGTATGGGTGAAACTACAGTAGTAATTAGTTGTGCATCCCAAAACCTCTTCGCAAACCAGCAAATGCGCAGGCGTTCCATGTTCCGTCACCTTCAACTTGCAGTCAGAGTTGGATATCATCGTACTCCATTTGGCCCCTCATTTATCCTCGACCGCCTTGACCGATTCTGTCAATCTGTCAGTCTGTCAGCATGCTGGGAGGCCAGCGAAGTAGACAGCACCCACCCGCCTGAAGGGCTTACAATCGAACTTGACTCAGCACCAGCAAGCACCACCAAGTTGACCCCCTTCGCTTCACCATGTTCCGTCGAGCCGCTTCTCTCCTTGGAGCTCTTGCAGCGATGGCCGCTGTCGTCGCCGCATCTCCGTTGGCCAACATGACTGGGGCCGCCACCATTCAAGCTGATGCCACTCACATCCAGTACAGCATTCGCAATGGCCAAGTCAAGAGCCGTGGTGTGAACCTCGGCGGATGGTTGGTCGTGGAGAGCTGGATGACCACGGAGGCCGATTTCTGGGTCGGACTGAGCGAAGAGATCAAGCTCAGCGGCGAGTACGCGGCCATCACGAACGCTGCCAACCGAGACACCGCGCGCGCGCAGCTCGAGAAGCACCACGAGACGTTCATCACCGAGGCGGACATCAAAGCCATCGCCGACGCCGGACTCAACACGGTGCGCGTGCCGGTCGGCTACTGGATCGTTGGCTTCGATTGGTACGACCCTTCGAACAAGGCCGAGTGGACCGTGTACACCATGGGGACGCTCAAGTACCTCGACGTGCTCGTGCGGGACTGGGCCAAGAAGTACAACGTCGCTGTGCTCGTCGACATCCACGCAGCCAAGGGGT
>JAASFI010000568.1:0-23414 GCA_023333705.1 Globisporangium viniferum | reverse complement strand
GCTCAACAAATGGATAGCACTGCCAGAACGCGTTTTCTAATAGCTTCATCCTGGCCAATTTTCAGCCTCAAACGGCAAGTATTGATAAAAATTTCACAAAAAAGTGTGTGTCCCCATAGCATTGGCCAGCACTGTAGTATTATTATAATAGATGTTTGTAACGAACTTCGGATAATTTACAGTGGATGAGGCGCAAAGTATATATATATTATACTTGAGCTTAGATACTGACGAGGCTGTGAGTAACTTCAGCACCAGCTTTCGCATGGTTAAATATGCAAACAAATAGATGGAATATAGTGTTCGAAGCAGTTTGTGCTCGCGTGGCAGATCAGGAGCTGCAATATGGGTCACATTACATATTCAAGGGATCCATGAAAGCAAACAAGTACTATATTTAGGTGTAAGTTTTGCGATTTTAAGTTTGTAGTGAGTATCTGACTATCATATGCAGTAAGTAGTCAAAGGGCTTGCAGCAATAACAGCAGCCGCTTCTAACAGTATCACGATGTATTCACAGCCATTCAAATAATTTTGTTTGAGTCAGTACCATCTTAACCTACTGTAGCCCTTCACTGATCTCCGCTGATCTATTCGTAGTAAAATCCGGTGAAAATTTATAAATGGCTATGCTGCTGAAAGTAGAAGTTCTAAGTTTCAGTATTTGTCCGACAAGTGCTTTTGCAGTATTTTTGCACATCGGTCAAGCTCAATCAATCAAGCTGCACTACGTTTTTATTACTCCTTTAACTTCAGATGTAACAAATATACCTCAAAACTCAAAAGTTTTTATTACTCCACCAAACGCCCCCCATTCTTGTTCCAATCGCATTCTATGATGGGCTGAATGGCTTGCACCAATTCACAATACAATCATATACGGATATAGTGGCCACTTGTGCTGAAGTTACTCACAGCCTCGTCAGTATCTAAGCTCAAGTATAATATATATATACTTTGCGCCTCATCCACTGTAAATTATCCGAAGTTCGTTACAAACATCTATTATAATAATGCTATATCTTCGATAGATCCTTTTTTAGCAGATGTGATCACCTTTTGCACAACAGGTGCTCGATTGATCCTCTTTTGTCATTTTCCATCTAGATAAAGGCTGCCAGCCAGCAAGAGTCCGAGACTTGTCGCGCCTTGCCATCCTCCTTGATACAGTAGCAAGCAGCGGTCACGGAAGTTTCATTTTCTTACTGCCACGCGAGCCCAACTGGCTGGCGTTATCAAACAAAGGACCCACTATAAAAGCCCACAGTCTCAAAAGATCCAAAGAGTCCAGCAGTCAGTAGGACAGCCGAAATAGAAATAATGGACATTTGCATGTTCTCATTCTTAAGAAAATTGGACAGCCTCAGCACCAGCACCACCAACCATTTCTTTTTTTCCAAACTGGCACGTCATGCGCTTTCATTCCGATTTCTCCACAATCCACTCACGAGTCTCCCGATGACTGATCGGCTTCCCTTGAGACGTTCATGGTCTTCTTATTGCTCCACGGCCGTGTCGCTGCGGTTGAGGTACTCGGCCATCGAGTTCTCGTAGATCTTGACGTTCTCGAAGTTCAGCACCTCCGAGAGCACGAACGCCGTGTGCGCGGCGCGGATGCCTCGCTGGCAGTAGGTGACCACCTCCTGTTCCTTTTTTAGTCCAAAGAGATCCGTGAACACGGCCTCGAGCTCGCCCTTGGACTTGAACGTGCCGTTCTTCGCGTGGTCCACGGCGTTCACCCAGTTGAAGCTCACGGCGCCAGGGACGTGGCCTGCGTGCGCGTTGCCATTCGCGTTCTGTCCCGAGTACTCGGCGGGCGTGCGCGAGTCGACAAACTGCGACGAGCCCTCCGCGAGGCCTTTCTGCACAGCCGCGAGATTTACGAGCGCGCCGCCAGGGGCCACCGACCTGAAACAGAAACGAATGAAGAACCAACCCACAAAGACGGATGGTCCATGAGAGATGAGATATTGTTCTAGAGACTGCAGCAATAAATTCGCAGCAGTGGCTGCGAAGTCGTGGGGGATAGTCCCCACATACACATACGTCCAGAGCGACGCCGACGCGTCCATTTCCTGCGGAGCGCCCGTTGAGACCGCGTTCGCGCCGGCCACCCACTGCTTCCAGCCGCCATCCAGAACCTACCACAACACACAGAGCAGTTGAGCGATTTGTTGTCAACACTGATGGGAGCAGTAGGTTAGTACCCCTCTGGTTCAGAGAGAGAGAAACGCCTACCTTGAGCTGCTCTTTCGGGAAGCCAAAGTGGTGGAAGACCCACCAGAGTCGCGTGGATTTCTATATACATATATACAGCAGCAAGCAGCAAGTCGGTCAGTCAGTCGTTCACTGTGCCAGCCAAGACCACCAGCTAGAAACAATAAATACCAATTTCCCAGTCGTACCAAGCCAGAGTCGTCGTCGTAGAACACGAGCGTCGCGTCTTCCTGCACCTGCAGCATGTTGAGCACCTGCGCAAAGTAGTTCTCGCCGATCACGCCCGTCGAGTTCGGGTCCTGCATTAACCATACAGCAACAACACACACACCTACGTTAGCAGCTAATTGCAAGAAAGCTATTCGTCTGAAGAGCATGCAACAAACATAGCACACCTTTAGGCCGGACGACGCGAGCGCGAACGGCTGCGCGTTGGGGATGTGCGCGCGCTGGAAGGCAGTGGGCTGCTCGCAGTCGACGATCAGCAGCTTCTTGCCGCTCGCCTCGCTCTCCTTGAGCCACTCGCTGGACACGAGCGACGCGAACCCGCGCGCGCTTGGGCTGCTGCTGCAGTTGGCAAGCGCACGAGCATACACAGCAGCAGCCGTAGGGTTTGAGATGCTGACGTGTGGCTTGAGCCACGCCGCGCGCACGACGCGCAGACCTCCTTGCGCGATCATCTCTCACTTGGCTCTCTTTGCGATTGACTGCCTTGATAAGGTTCAAAATGAGTCCTAAAAAAAGGGCATCTAATATAGGACTAACCGCCTCTATTAAATCTGGGGCTGTCGTGGTCGTTGAAGTTCGCAAAACTGTGTGACGTGGACCGAACCAGCGCGTTAATTAGCCGTTTACAGAGGATGGAATGGGCTCAAGTCAGTAATGAGCACACGAATGTGCTCAAGTGGCCTCGTTGACTGGGGACTGAGCGACTCCTTAAGGCTCACTACTCTGTCTTGGAAGCTGCCGCTACATATGTATCACCTTGGTAGTGCTTCGAGCTGCTGGAGCTGGAGCTTCGAGACGAGAACGCTCTCGGTGGCGTCAATCGCGCGCTGTGGAGGGCAATGGGAAGGAAGGAAGACACAACGAACAAAGCCCCACTAATGAGCGCACCAACGAGGCAAAAAGCCTAATAGCGGAAGGTATTTACGTATTTACCTGGTGGATCTGGATCAGATCCTTCAGTTTGTCGATCGAGAGGCGCTCGATCTGCTGTCCGTACAGCTGATCCATCCTACGTACGATCCAAGGAATCCGATAGAGAACGGTGAGAGATCACGTGTACAGATAGAAAAAAAAGAATCCTCAGCTCCTCTCACCTCTTTTCCTGGCGCAGGTACGATTTCTTGAGCTCGGCAAGGAGGCGTCGATTGCTCGCGTTTGTCGAGTCTCCAATGTAGCATTGCTAGAGTGAGTCATCAGGTACACAAGGCACAGCAGAGATTACCAAGTAAGTAAGAAACCTCAATCGTAGCAAACACGGAGTACAATTCAAAACTCACCAGAGCGACGCAGAACCACGCGCCGCTCATCAGCACGGCGTTGAACACCGCGCTTGTGCGCAGAAGCGACACGGACTGGCGAAACATGGTGGATCTCTCCGCATTCACGCTGCACCTGCACCACCAACAATCGCAGCATTTCAGCAAGGATTGATTCAGCACAGCCCACAGCCTCACCAATTAAGTATATCGCAACGGAGGGAAATAGACTGGCGGTACTCATACCATTCGCTGTCGTTCTGGTACGTGTGGCTAAGTCGGATCGCGGCAGGCACAGCGATGAGCAGCGCCAGCAGTGCAGCAAGCGTGAACGCCACTGCTCCGATCAACTATCATCCGATATCCCCCAACATGATACATTAACCAAAGTTAGTCCAAGATATGGTATACAACGAGGCAAATAACACCCGTACTCACCAGTCGAGTTGAGAGCTTCGTGGCGTGCGCTGTGTGGTCCGTCGACTCGCCGTCGTCTGCTGCTACTGTTGCCGCCTCTCGATTGAGTTTCTTCGTCAGTCCTAGCAAACTCACAGTATAACATCACGTGCGGGTCAAGGGGCTCTTCGCAAATTCAACAAGAGACACAGCCAACGTAGACAGCACGCTGTAAAGGATATTTGAAGAGGATGAAGAACAGCTGGCGCGAGCGATCCGCCACCGCCGAGTACGTACACGCGAACACGTCCCTGGTGTCCTTGCGGATCACGCCGTCACTCGAGCTCAGGTTGAACGCGTCCATCCAGCAGAGCCCCGCCAGGATGCCCTGGCACATCAGGACCAGCGCCGTCTCCAGGTCTCGCAGTAGGCTGCCGCCGCCGCCTCCGCTTGTGTTGCTGCTCCAGGTACTTCCAGCGCCGTCATCTGCCGCTTCCAGTTTGCCAAAGTGCAGCGACGCAGAGAATCTGCTGGCGGACGCCCCCATTGAGGACGCGAAAAGCAGCGGCTTGCGACGCTGAGGAGCGCTGCTGGTCCTGCTGTTGCTATTGTTGCTGTGCTTCACTCGGAAGAAGTCGCCACTGATCTCGTTCTCAACGACGTACTGGATCCTCGTACGGCCCCTACTGGAAGATGAGCTCTGCTGCTGCTGCTGCCGCTGGTTGCTGTGGATTTGGTAGCTGGTTAGGGACGCGAACTCATCCAGCTCGCCCTCAAACATCTGCGCGATGTGCTCCTGCGTGAACGCTGGATGAGCGCTTTCTTCATCGTCACTCTGGTTGTCGTTGCCATCTGCACGGTCCTCGCCACCGCCGCCGTCACCTCCGCCCTCTTCGACTGCGCGCAGCAGCTGACGCGTGGGCTTCTCCTTCTTCTTCTTCTCTCTCCGGGGCTTCTTCTTGTCCTTCATGCCCTCTTTCTCGGCGATTGCATGCATTCCAACTGAGTTGGCTTCGACGTGCTGGGACGACCGTGTTGGTATTCTGAGAGTGTCCACCCTTGCGAAGCGGCGTGGCGGCTTTTCACAGAGAGAGAGCGATCACTGGACGCGATCTTCAAATGAGACCCTTGTGGTGAAGTATCATTGATGCAAGCACGATGGTGAACACGAAGGACTTGGACTTCCCACTGCTCAAGAGCGACGTGACGCAGCTCGTGCAGGAGGCCGTGCTCAGCACGCTCGAGGGCAACCCGTACGACCACAAGAAGGTGCGTCTAACCGACGCGCAGTTTGAACTGCGTGCGCTCTCTCATAGACAAACTATCGGGCTTTTCATTGCGACCAAATAGGTTCAAGACTGGGTCAACAGCATCGCCACGTCCTGCGTCGACGACCTGCGACGGCTCTCTCCGGTACGTGCGTGCGTGGACGGTGGTCTAGGCATAGTCATGGTTGTCCAGCCAGGTGTGTTGCCTCATGTAGTAACCAGCTCGCCTGTATTCTCTCTCTCTCTCCTTCTCTCTCTCTCAGAATTTCAAGTACATCGTGACGTGCTTCATCCGTCAGCGCAAGGGAGCAGGCCTCGAGTTCCACAGGTACGACGGAAACAACTGAAAGCTGCCAACTGCCATTTGAAAATACATGCGCGTGGTAGGTACTTCTACTACGTGGTTTCTGATGAGAGGATCCCATCCCGACCTTCATGATCAAACGAATCTGCTGACAGCGGCGCAGCGTGGGACGAGAAAGCCGACGGTGCGATACGCCGCCTCTTGTACGAGCGAAGGAGTAGCAAGAGGGCACCGAAGTGAACCCCTGACTCTGACTCTGGTGTTGGTTGTCTGTCTGTCTGTCTGTCTGTTTACATAGGCGCGTGCATCGTGTCATGGGAGAACCCGACCATGTCGGTCGTCATCGCGGTCTACGGGATCGCGATCACCTCTGCCGACGCGCTGTCGTAACCAGCAGCCAGCTGCAGATACTCTTGAAACGTGCGCAGATGTCCTGATAAACAAACAACTCTAGTTCACAACTTTGTAATGTAAATTCATACTATAGTTGGCGTTTTTTCAACCTGTTTGCCAGAGCGTCTATGCTGTGACCATCGGTGTCTCAATGCTGCTGCTTTGGCTGCTCACCACAGCCTCGCGGGCCTCGATCTTGAGCGGATCGATCGCGACGAGCCACGCACGCTTCTCCGGTGAGGTCGACGCCTGCAGTGTCCACACGACGCACTTGGCGCCGACGAGGCACACGAGCTGGAAGCTGAACGGGATGCTCGCGAGCACCTGGCTGCTCTGGGCCTTGGCCCTGCCAGACGGTGACGACGAAGAGGAAGCGGATGCTGAAGAGTGAGAGGAGTGGGAGATCGACGAGGACGAGTGGTGCCAGCCACTG
This sequence comes from Globisporangium viniferum, assembly GCA_023333705.1. Lineage (NCBI taxonomy): Eukaryota > Oomycota > Peronosporomycetes > Pythiales > Pythiaceae > Globisporangium > Globisporangium viniferum. Next base: position 16,919 of record JAASFI010000568.1, on the reverse strand, counting down.
CTATGGCCATCGTCCACTGACGAAGAGAGTGGCGATGGCGACGTGAGCAGCTGGCACTTGGAAATGTCGAGCACACCAACCTCCTCCTTCAGCGCGAACGTCTTGTACACGTACAGGAACGGCCGCTTGAGCACGAACCAGCGCCGCTCCCAGTTCGCCTTGACAGGTTTCGCGGGCTTTTCAAGTCGTGTACTCCCAGACCCAGGGCCACTCGCAGTAGCAGCTGACGCTGAAGCAGACAGAGACGTGATTGCAGCTTCGTCGAGCTGGAACGCGGTCGAGAGCATGAGGAAGCCCGACATCTCAAACCCTCCACTTCCGCTCGCCAAGTGCGACGGCTCGGTCACAAAGTGCGCCGAGTGGAGACAGCAGTAGAGCCCTCGGGTGAATGAATCATCCTCACGTGCCTGGGCATCATCACCTCTAGCTGAGGAGCTCAGGTCCATGACGTTGCCGTACTTGACCCCCACGAGTAGGTCTCGTCTGGTCTTCTTGCGCAGGAACAGCTGCTGTTTGCTGTTGTAGCTGCTGCTGCTGCTGCTATTCTGAAGCTGCAGGATCTCAAACTTCTGCTCCTGGTCGTCGCCGTTCTCAAAGAGCGTGCTCAGCGCCTCCGTGACCTTGTCGAACGTGAGCTCTTCGGACTTTTCCCGCGCACTTAGTACCTCTTTGTTCACGGTCTCCGTGGTGCTGAACGGGATCATCTTGAGCACCTGCTGGCGGAGGTGCTCGAGCTCGAGCACCACCTCGAGGCGCAGCAGGCCTCGGACGTGGCTATTCACTACAAAATTCAGTATCTTGGCTTCTCTGTCACCTTGATCCTCAGCCTCCTCAGTCTCGACAGTACCCTCATAGTCCTCGGTAGAATCCTTGCCAGTGGCTGTAGTCAAAACCACGTCGGCAGTGTACCACGTGCCCAGGCGGTACTCGCGGCTGAAGCTCTCGCGTGCCCACCAGGCCATGCGCGAGGTCTCCAACTCCCGCATGAGCTTGAGCTTCGCGGTCACCACCGAAGGAGAAACTTTCGTCACGACGCTCTTCGAGACCACGATTGGCACGCTCGACCACGCTGTCGTGACTGCGACCACGACGCGAAACACGCTCCGCGTGCCTTCGTCATCGGCGCTTTCGAGGTTTTGGACTAAAGACGCATCGCGGTCCCACTTGAGCGAAGCAGACAGCGAGCGGCTGGACGCGTTTTGCTCGGAGGGATTGCGGAACTCGAGAGTTCGCCACGTATCCTCAGAGGTCTCTACACCTGGCTCACTTGTCTGACGTAGGCTCTGGGCTCTAGATGTCGTTGCTGATGATGGCGACAGCAGCCATTGCGAGCTCTTATTGCCCCCCGGGATCGCCGAGAGACTCGCAGTGTCGCAATTCGTGCGGAACGAGGGCGAGATCTGCACGGCCGCGATTGAGCAGAGCGCGAACTGCTGCTGGTCGGCCTGGGTGACGCGCACGTTCAGGCGTCGCGGCTGATTCGCGTGCAGTCGCAGCGCTCCGTCGGCCTTCACCGCCACGGGACGGAAGATCCCGTCCTGTTCGCGCTCGTCAATGTCCACCGACACGTAGAAGTCGATCTTGCGAGTCGGTTGCTGTGGAATCTGAGAACTTGTCATCGCCTGAGGGACCCCCAGTTGCCCGTACCCCCAGACCTCGAACGCCACGAAGTCGTCTTGTGTGGTGGACTCACCAGAGCTGGCGGTCTTCTCAGCATTGCTGGTAAACTTTGCTGCCTGGCCATCACCACCAAACGACAATCGGGTCTCAAACATTTTGATGATCTGGAAGATCTTGAGCGGCGCGTACGTCGCTGTGGCCCTCTCATTCGCAAGCGGCAGGATCTTTGGCGTTGAGAAATTGGTTCCAGAGCCACTTGTGACCTCTGAGCCATTCGAAGTTTTCTTCTTGTCGCCTCCAGAGGAACTGAGGTTTGACCATTTCTTGAGAGTCAGCGACACGCCGTCCGTCGCCATGGACTGGGACACGTCAAACACGATCTTGTCCAAGTGGATGCGCATACTGGCGGTGGCGGTGGACTTCGCGGTACTATTGGCCCTGGATGCCGACGAGGACGAGGTTAGCGACAGCGTCATCGCCAGCAGCGAGGCACTACGAGCCAAAAGCGACGGACGCCGCTCACTGTGCTTCTCGCCCGAGCCTGAGCCTGAGTTTGTTGGCACTGTCGTGTACTGTAAATGCATGTACAGTTTCCCAATCGAGTGGCCCGCTCCGTCGTACACCGCTGCGATCATCGGTCCGTTCGCGTAGCTTTTCAGTGGCGGCATGAAGATTCGGCCCTGACCAATCAGTCGAATGCAGCCAGGGGTCGGGCGGTGGCCACGACTGCTGCTGGCGATAGACGGAGGCGAGACTTCGAGCGAAGACGATGAGGACGATAAGTGGTGGGGTGGAGAGGGTGCGACTTCTGGCCCCTTGGTCTCTTCTCTGTCTTCGTCATTGGCGCCTTCGGAGGCGGCGTCTGGCTTTCGATGCGAAGCGATCGTTTCCATCGATGGCCTCGCACGAGGGTCATCGCACTCTGCCTGTCCGATTGTCAGATCCTGTTCAAAGGCTAGAATGGTCCCGGAGTCTTCGAAGGACTCGTCAAACTGGCGCAGGAACGCCACTTTGGCCCCCAACATTGGTCGCTTCCACTCAACGACGCTGTAGCGCTGGCCGTCGAGGTGCTTCTTCACCACCACACACGCGTTTTCTTCGTCTTCTTCTTCTGATCCACTAGCATCATCATTCCGTTTGAGTGCAAACTCCATGTGCAGGTTCCACTTTGAGCAGATTTTGTTGGCCACTGCTACCAAATCTTCAAGGCTCTCAACCGATTTCTTTGATCCCTCCACTGCTGCGGATATATTGCCGCCGGCTAACAACGCAACCTGAGGGACTGAAAAATGACACGAACACACAGCCAAGTATGTAAGACAAAGCCGTCAGAGTAGACCTCACGATACGTGAGGTAAACGTACCATAGAGCGAGAAGTAGTGCGCATCTCCAAGCTGAAGCCGATCACCATGGCGCATCTCCACTCTGTGTGCGCCAGCACCACCCCTGCGGCTAGAATCAACCGCTGAGAGCGGTTTCCCATTCAAGAGCACGCGGGTATTCGCATCCAACGGCTCCACTTCGATGCAGTAGCACGGGGTACCTCCATCATCATCTGCTGTGGATGGCACCTTGGCGCAGGTGATCTGAACATGGCGAGCAGCAATATCGCTGTCGTTTGAGTTTGAAGCCGGGAGCAGATAGAATTTGAGCTCAGAAACCTCGCTCGGCGGAGGTTTGGCGATGGTACTACTCCCGCTCTTGCGCTTGGTCAAAGACCCAGAGCCACGCTTTTCGAGCTTTCGAGGGCTCGTCGAGTCAGCATTCCCAGTATTCGCTGCTGCAGATGACGAGAACGATCGCCGACGTAGAAAAGTCGGCGACCAGCTGCGCTGCTTCGTGAAAGTTGGTGGCGACGAGCTCTCATTTTCCTTGAGATCATCGCTTGACGTATCGATCGTGAGCTGGAGTTTCTTCTCTTGAGCTTCAGGGTCGCCACCGCCACTACTTGAACCAACATCGAGACCCATACCACTGCCAAACACTGTCTTCCCCTCATGGAGAGTGTACACGAGCGCCGAGCCAGGCTTGAACCGCTTGGTGACGTCCACGAGGAGACTCGGCAGGGTCTTGTGCACATGCGTACAACCCCCATTTGGATCTGGGCTAGCAGTTGTAGACACATCTGATGACGACGCGACTAACGAATTCTGAGCTTGAAGCGAGCGGAGCTGCTCGAGTTCCTGCAGCAGCTGGGACTGGAACTCGTCGCACTCCGTGATACTCGCCGAGATAACCGCTCCGGCGTCGCTCGTGCTGCGCTTCTTGGGGCTGAGCTTCGCCATCTCGAGCTCCACGCGCAGCTCCTGGATCTCCTGCCGCAGCTGCCGGATGATGCGCGCGTTCTTGTCTTCGTTCACGACCGCGCGGTTGATCACGCGCTTGGCCGACTCGGCGTACCGCAGCGTGCTCATGGTCTCATCGTAGCTCTAACGTTATATGGCAGAGTGGTTTGAAAAGTCATGGCCCTAGGTTAGTGCCAATATCGTATAGAATGTCGTGGGTAGACTTAGCAGAGACTGTCATACTACGTACATCAGATGATGGGCTGACCATTGCGATCATCGTTGTCTGTTGAGAATACAAAAGCAGCACAAGTGCGTCAGCTCTGAAGACGAACACATCGGCTCTGAAGTGAGATCTGTGTGGCGAGTACCTTGGCGTTCCCGCCGAGACTCTCCTTGAGGAGCCACGTGAGCGTGCTGTCACGGTACGGCACGCGTTCGCCACCCTGCCTGGAGTTGTCAAGAGTGCCTTCAGGTTCGCCACCTTCCAATATTAATCGAGAATCAACATGCTAGAATAGGAAACTTACTTGCTGAGCGCCGAGATGACGCGGCCGAGCGTCGTGAGGCTCTTGTTGATCATCGCGCCTTCTTTCAGGCGGTCGCCGCTGGTCCCCGACGCATTCGCGCGCTCGGAGCCAGCCAAGTCGATCATCGAGATTTTGGACGTCTGCGTATCACCACCAGAAGTAGCAGCAGCAGAACGAAGTAGGTTAGCCTATCATCGCTACTACTGGTAGGACCCTAGCGAGTGCGACAGGGTCTAGGTACTGCTAGGCGACTCACCTTGTCGTGTGCCGTCTGGGTCGCCGCATCAAACGTCGTCTGCGTGAACGTGATCGTAAACACGGCGTGTGAGCGCGATGACACGGGGTTCACGAGCGTCGACGCTACGGTCCGCAGCTTCTCGCCCGCGAGCATCTCCTCGACGATGTCCGCGTAGCACGTCACAGGTCGCGAGCTCAGCCCCTCGACGAACGGTCCTGTGGTCGGATGTTCACGCACTCGCAGTGTTCGTCTCACTGACGATGAACCGGAGCTTCCGAAGGAGTCGTCCCCACCGCCACCATTCCAGGAAGGCGACCCTGGTGGGGACTTTGCTTTGCCCGCTGCAGTAGTGTCACCACCCAGTCCTGACGAGTCCAGGAGGTCGTTGACTTTCTCCTTGTAGATCTCGCAATAGCTCACCTGTGCGCTGTACAGCGTGCTCTTCTTGGTCGTCGTGTCCATCGACTTGTCGTCCTCAAGTCCCGGCTCACTGCCCTCCTTGGCTCGACGCGCGTCGATCGCAGTGAACAACGCTTCACACACGCGTGGGATCAGCCCCTTGCCCTTGGTCGTCTTCTCGCCGACCATCGTGTGGGTCTTGCCGCTTCCCGTCTGTCCGTACGCGAGCACGGTGCAGTTGAAGCCCTGGAACGCCGACTCGATCATGTCGCGGCCGATCTCGTCAAAGATGAGCTCCTGATTCGGCCGCTGGGTGACAAAATCGATGTCGTATGAGGCCGCGAACGGCTCGGTCTCGTTCGCCGCGGCGTTGTCGACGCCGAAGCACCGGTCAAAGTGGAACGTGCGGCACTCGCCCGCCGCGACCGCGGCCGAGATGCCCTGGGCCGAGAGCGCCACGGGCAGGTCGCGCTGCGTGACGCGCTTCGAGGGCGACGAGATGGCTTCCAGGTACGTTGGGTCGAGGAACACCACCGGGTTGATCACCTGGATGCTCGAGCGCGTGACGTTGACGATCACGGGCGTCTTCGCGAGCAGCTCCCGGTCGCTCAGCGGTCGTGCGCGGATCACGACCTTGATCGCGCACTCCTTCTGCGGGTCGTCGCTGGCAGTACTAGAGAGCGCGAGGGAACTGGACAAGTCGCTCGACGAGCTGTTATGCGCCGAGCGCTCGGAGGAAGGCGACGCGGAAGATGCACCAGCGCCAGTGAGGAACTTTGGCAGCGACACGCGCCGTGTCAGCATGGCGATCTCGAGCAGAGATGGAAGATGGAACGTGCAGGGAGGGTTGGCTACGCTGAGTGACGAAGAGCTTGCTGTCTCTACCTAACTTCCACTCTTTCAGACTGATGGAGACGAGAAAGTATGGCCTGAGGAGAACGAAGCATAACTGCCCGACGGTTGAGCAACATAGTGGCATTAATAAAGTACTACATCCAGGAGGCTGGTTGACAGTCCACGCCTTTTGTAACGGACACCCAGGGAGGGAGGAAGGAAAAGGTTTGGCTTTGGGAATCTGAAGTGCCGCTGCTCTCCGTGCTTTGTATTCCGAGATTCGCCGTCAATTCATCACGCCTCATGGGCGAATAACAGCACTCAGCTTGCTGTGGGGTTGTGCTCTCGCTGGAAACTGCTACAGGAGGTACTTGCGCCGCTCCACTCGCACAAGAACTCCAAGCACAGCACCTCGTTCAAGCCAGAGCATCTCTCATTCACTGGAGGCTTTTGGGGTTGAGTTGGCACTAGCGTTGGCTCTGGAGTTGGTTCTGGTGCTACGAATGGGATCGCAAAGTCTGGGAGCACAACGTTGTTGGCCTTCATGTGCTTCACGATCTGCATGATACTCACGCCAGCGTTCAGGCAGCCGCCGCAATTGTGCAGAGCGACGACAGCGTTGTCGGAGGCAGCCAGAACCGGCGAACCAGACGAGCTTGGCTCGGTATCTGCCAAGTAGCCGACGCGATTGGTACCGCCACATGAGCTCGCGATCGCGAGCGACTCGATCTTGGCCGCGCTGCCGTTGCCGACAACAGCGCTAATGCGCTTCACGAAGCCTTCTGGGTGCTGAGGATGCAGATCTGCTCGCGAACGACTGGACCGGAAGGGTGATACTGCAAGCATTCGAACGCAGACACGTCGGCGGTCTCTGGGAGCTTCACGACCGAGTAGTCGAGGGCGCTGCTGGTCAGAACAAGCGTCGACGTCGTAGCAACCGGTGGCTTTCGGCACCCGAGTTGGCCTCCGCAAGTAGTCGACGCACACGAGTCGCTCTCTGCGCCAAATTCAAACTCGATTGACGCGGCGGCCGCGGCGTCTGGGATACAGTGGTTGTTCGTGATGACGTACCCGCCGCTGCCGGTGCACGCCTTGGTGCCGCCGATGACCAGCCGGGCGACCGCGCATGCTTTTCGGTAGACCTCTGGTCGCTCGGTCGCATAACATTTCGCAGGCCGAGAGTTGTCCCTCGCGCCGCAAATGCTCTCTTTGTCTCCACTGGTAGTACCTGCAGCAGGGAACCCGCGCGAAAAGCCCGAGATCGTGAATACGCGGAGAGCTGCAGGCGATGATTTCGATACTGAGACATCGCCGCTGCTGCTGCTGTTGGTCGCGGAGACGCACTGCACGACGGCCGTGTTGCCTGGGACAAGGCTTGCGATGAAGTCCCCGCGGTCGTCTCTTCCTTTCCCGTCGTAGTAGTGAGCTACTGGTGCTGCTGCTGACGAGTCAACTGGGGAGCGCACGACCACGAAATCACCAGCTGGGAGTGCGAAGTCTGCCAAGTAGACGGCGATGTAACTTGCGCCAGGAAACGAGACCGTCTCGACTCGCGACGAACCGACTGGAACTGTAATGTCGAGAGGCTCATCGGTTCCGATTGTCAACACCTGGTTCGGAACGGCGGCGGTGAACGCGTCAGCAGCAGCAGTGGCTACTACTGCAAGCATCACGAGGGCAACAAATCCTCTCTTGAGGAGGGATGTCGGTCACATTGGCACGCTCTGTGAAGTTGTGTGCGCTAGAGAGATGTTTGTTCGCGCGAGCAGGCGAAATGAGAAGTGAGCGCCAGCAAGCGGACCACAGGACGATTCCTTTCACAAACCAAAACGCGAGGGCCTCCACAGCCGCTTTGTTTAGGCCGACATTGGGTATGCGTGTCAGAGAGTGCAACACTGGAACAGGAGGAACCCTTCGTGCGTGGCCACAGAGTCCCTTCCGTTCTCCCTCTGGCGGAAAGGACATGTAAATACCGTTCGCTTCCATAGCAGAGACCAGCACCAACACGTGTCTTGAACTGATGAAAGAGCCCCCGCAGGAGCTCTTTGACGTGGTGGTGCTGCGTAACCCGGTCATGAACGTCTTGGCTTCAATCGGCACTTTGGTTCCGCAATAGATCAGAAAGCTGATGGAGCTGGATGTGGTGATCGAGATGTTGGAGATTTCAGAAAGAGCGAGCGTGGTGCTGGTGAGGGGGAGTGCAGCAAATCTGTGAAGATGGAAGTGGTCCTCGTCATTAGATTGACTGACCAGAGTTTGCCGGAGTCGGAGGCTGAAGAGGATGAGAGCTAAGCGCGGAGTGTTCAAGATGAGGTTCCCTGTCATGACGAGACCTCCTGTCACAAAGCCACGGTTCGTCTACAGACTTGTACCTCCTCGTAAGGGTCCTCCTGTCTCTTCCGACTGAGACCAGGGAAGAGAGTGGGTCTTCTAAGTCACCCACCCACACCACCACACACGAGGGTTTCCCTTCACAGTGTTGCATTCTCTGCCTTTCAGTTCGCGAGGCATGCTGGCCTCGCAGATGAAGAAGCCTGGGCTTCGTTTTGCGGCAATTGAGAAGTGCATGTAGGCGTTGCGCTGGCGAAGCAGACGTGCCAAAGTCGATCAAAGAGACCCGCTTATATTCAGTAGCAGCGAGCAAGTGAAAGCGAGTTGGTTGGTGTACAAGCTACCGTTTCGCCGAGCCTACCTGCACTTATAGTAAGTTTACTCAGCACCAATTGTGATTGACACAGTGCCACTTGGCTCATCTAGCGAGTACTCTCGGTCGTTGCCGTGCCTTCCCGTTTTGGGGCTCCGTATCATCGAGTGCAACTTTGTAAGAGCGAAATGTCCTGATCACTTGAGGTCTATCACTGCTAGAAGCAAAGGATGCCTCAAATTTACTGTAGTCTCCAGCTTACCAAAGTGGACGATCAACAGGTTGATGGGCTCAGCCGCAGAACCAGGACTGCAATGTCGTGAGAGCGACAAGTACATCTCCATAGCACAGTGAACGGCTCGAATGGACTCATTCAAGTCAAACCTCCCACTATCCCATTGATTGCTGATGGCTCTGTCGCGACAGTACACTGTATTCGGTTAGAATGGACCATCTGGAGGTCTCCGACTCTGATTTTTCAAGTCAAACTCTACCATCGTATTCAATTTTTTATTTTTCTGTTGCACAATCAACAGGAACGGAATACGCTGCGAGTGGTTGCTGCTCCACCGACTACCATACCGGCTTTTCACTCATTTCCGAATTCGCGCTCCGCAGCGCAGACCAGCTCCACTCCCGAAGCCTAACTCCTCAAGCGAACCCCCTGGAAGCCCAAGGTCTTCCAGCTATGAAATTTGTTTTCAATTGGCGCCACGTTCGTTGCTTCTCTTCTTTCCGCCAGTCTCACTGCTGCTACTGTTTTGGCAGATACTCCCGAAGCCGTCACTATCTCTCTGATCCTCGGCGAAACGGTTGTGGCGCTTGGGACCGCGTCGGACATTGCATCCAGGAACGTGGCGACGACGCTTGGCTGGGGAGCGACTTCGAGTGGTGGAGCTTCATCCTTAGTGCTGCGATCCGTCAACGTCCCTATTACCAGCGATGCCGATTGCTCCAAGGTGCTAGCCATCAACCAACCAGTCGATGCTTTGTGCGGGCGGAGAGCCGGCAAAGGATTCCTGTCAGGGAGATCCTGGTGGCCCACTCGTGATCTCGAAGGATGGCTCAGATGTACTCATCGGTGTTGTAAGTTGGGGCCATCTATGTGGCATAACGGGCTATCTAGGCGTGTATGCGCGGGTGCCCTATGCTCGGAACTGGATCAGCGCTGTCCTACTTGCGACCCTGACCCCAACGCCAACATCAACTCCGACACCATCGCCAACCCCCGCACCAACTCTAGCGCCGGTTGTGAACCCGCCAGCGACGGACAGATGCGAGGTTCTGAACGAACCTTTGAACTTAATGGCTCGAAACATATACTGTAGTTCGACGAATTGAAACGTGTTAAGATGTATCAAACATGTCGAGCATCGTTTTCGATGTGCCTTATTGTTAAGGCTGTTTGCTTTTATTCAATTGTGACAATTGTTACCAACCAACAGGCTGCTTGAATACACAGCGCCCATCGATTTGGGTACTCTCTCCGAAGGGCGAGAACCCAAATGCCTCTCATCTCGCCGCCTTCATGGCTCAGCGCCAGTGTGGGAGGCTCGTCTGGAGGTGCACGCTCGATCGTTGGTGTGGCTTCCCGATTGGGAAACCTGATACCATCGAGTACAACTCTTTGATCACGATTAATGGACAAGGTCAATCGGATCTGATTTTTTCGAGGCGAACTCTTCGGATCCATTAAGAGTAAGCTTCCTGTATTCGAAACAAGGTAAAGAGGAGCGGGAGGATATTTTGGAAGCCCCACTCCATTCATTTCTCGATTCTCGCTCCACAGCCCAGATCGCCTTGCACTCCACTCAGCAGGCGAATCACCCCCCAGAGGTGACCAGCATCCAGAGAATGAAGCTGCTATTCTCGTTTATCAGCGCGCCAGCTGTTGCGTTTCTCTCCGCGAGTCTCACTGCTGCTGTCGATGCTGGTCCGGACACCTCCAGTGCCATCGCGCCGCTGATCGTCGGCGGAACGGAAGTGCCCGCTGGGACCAAGACGTACGTGGTCGGTCTCCGACAGACTGCGGCGGGAGTCAATTTCTGCGGCGGGTCGCTCATCACGCCAAGGCACGTGCTCTCAGCAGCGCACTGCTCCGGCTATGCCAAGTACATCTCGATTGGGTCGCACTACTTGAGCGGCACGACGGACGGCGAGCGAATCCAAGTGGCGAAGGAGACGAGGCACCCATCGTTCAACTCCAGGACCCTGACGCACGACTTTATGGTCATCGAGCTCGCGCAAGCAAGCAAGTATCCCCCCGTCGCGCTTGGAACTGAAGCGGACGTTGCCGAAGGAAGCCTGGCGACGACGCTTGGCTGGGGAGCGACTGCGAGTAATGGAGCCCAGTCCTCCGTGATGCTGTCCGTCGACGTCCCCGTTCGCAACAGCACAAGCTGCGCGGGGCTCTCCATCCAGCTTGACAATTCCATGATCTGTGCAGGCGGCCAAAAGGGAAAGGACTCGTGCCAGGGCGACTCCGGCGGCCCGCTGATCGTCTCGAAGACCGGAGGCGACGTGCTAATCGGTGCCGTGAGTTGGGGCGACGGCTGTGCCGTAGAGAGCAAGCCGGGCGTGTACGCCCGCGTGCCCTACGTTCTCAAGTGGATCAACTCGATCGTAAGTGCGACTCCAGTTCCTACGACAGCATCGACCCCAGCGCCGATCGTGAACCCGCCAGCGACGGACAGATGTGAGACCCTGAATGAGTTTCTGTGTGCAGAACTGCTCTGTAAATGGAACGCTGACTCCAGCACGTGCGCCAGTTTTCAGTGAGCTTGTCGAGATCCTTGGCGATCTTCCGTGCGCACATTGGCGATAGCGTAGCACATACTCTTAGGTACCTCAATTATCTCAACATGAAATCAACAAGGATCTCACTCGAAGAGCGATGCTTGCAATCGCACAGTGCTTTTAAGCACTTTCAAACCTTTGGTACGAAGGATCCGTTAAATTACTACTGTAGGACTCTAAGAACAGTCCCTAGAGGTCTTTAATTCGATTGCTATCGATAACAACCATTCATTTCTCAACGCACCGCTCTGCAGCGCACTTACCACCACCACCACCACCATCTTAAAAGACGACGCAAGTCCTCAGTGACACGACACCCAGAACGATGAAGATGATCCCTTTTTGGCGCCGCATCCATTACAGTTGTCTTCGCTGGTATCAATGCTGCTGCTGCTTCAACAGATACGCACAACGCCATCGCTCCTCGGTCGTCGGAGGAACGGAAGTGCCCATTAGAACCAAGACCTACGTGGTCGGGCTCTGATGGGATGCCTCCAGCACCAGCTTCTGCGGCGGCTCGCTCATCGGCTGCGAGCACGTGCTTGCAGCCGCGCACTGTGACGTCGGCATCCAGTACGTCTTGATTGGCACCAACTACGTGAGCGGCGCCAGCGACGGCGAGCAGATCAAGGTGGCGAAAGTGTCGGCGCACCCAGCGCACAACGAGGATACCCAGTCATACAACCTGTTGATCCTCAAGTTCGAACGTGCGAGCAGGACTCAAAGGACGACTCGGACGTACTCATCAGGGTCGTGAGCTGGGGCCACAGCTGTGCTCGGCCAAACCTGCCAGGCATCTATGCGCGGGTACCCTCGGCTCTGACCTGGATCAACTCGATTCCGCACCCAACACTAGCGCCAGCTCCAACGCCAGCACCGATTGTGAACCCACCAGCGCTGGACAGATGCGCGATTCTGAGCGAGCCGTTGTGCTCGGTATTTCTTGAAAGGACGCAGTCATTGGTGGAAATTGTGCTTTCCTCAGAGTAAAGACTCTGGTCTGGAATACCGGTAGCATACCGGTAACTGGGTGAACCAGTGATGCCGTCTGCATCTCTCCTCTGCCAGGTCGCAAGCCCAGCCACCAATTCCTCACTCTAAATTGCAAGACCAAGACGACAAGACTAGAACCAGCTTAATTAGGAGTTAATAATCACCACCACGACCCCTCTTCCGACTCCTACTGCCGATCCGACCATCCCGGCCACCAACCTGAACGACAGTCCACCGTTGGCGGCCGTGGTGGATGTGACGGGCAAAGAGGCGCCTGCTGATGAGCCACCTCGTCCCGCTCGCACGAGTGTCTGGTCGTCGCAGAAGACGAAGTGGGCCGCGTCGGCGAGCCCTCCGCCTGCGGCGACGCACAGCAAAATGTCTCCTGCGACCACCGCGGCGAAGAAGAAAGGTCGTCTGGTATTTCTTGACTCGTCGGTCAAGAAGATGAAGAGCGTAACAACGCGTACGTGTCGCGTCGCCGCGCCAAAGGGTGGGGCGCAACCAGCTCCATTCAACGCGAGCTCCTTCCTGATGGCGTCCAGCGGGGATGCGCCCAGTCCGCCGCCTGCTCCGGTCATCATGGCCCCACTGGCTGTCCCACTCTCGTCCCTGCCGGCTCTCGAGATGGAGTTCGCACGCATGAAGGCTCGCCTCGAGCATCTGCAACAGGAGCTCGCTGCGCGACGCAGCGGCGAAAACATTCGCGTGCCATTCCAGCTGGCCTGAGTGGGATGGTGGCACCTCCTCCTGACTCGGTTCGTCCCATCCCCGTTTGCTCCGTCATTCACGACTGCGCCAAATGCATAAGGCGCACTCCCTCCAGTTGATATTCGCCATCTGACGCCCGCCAGCTTTCCCGAGCGGCCCAAGAAGACGAAGGGCGGCTACTACCCTTCTCAGCTCCACCAGCTTGCGGGTGCCCGGACGACCAAGCAACTCGTCACCCCTGAAAGTAAAATTCGCTCACCAAAGTCTTTTGTGTTGGAGGTCCGAGACAGCGAGCACATCGAGTTTGAGGAGACCCCGGCAATCCTTCAAGCACTCAGGAGTGGCCTGCTCGGGAGCCGCGGCGCCACGATCATGATGTTCAAGGAAATTCCAGACCGCACCGCGTTGGAGCTCGGCAGCTCTAACGCCAACTTTGTTGTGGATTTCGGCTCGTCGACGGTGCATCCCGTTGTGCATATCAGCGTGCGACACCTACGAAGATCTTTTCAGTGCCCTCCAACGACTCGGCATGTACGCCCACGAGCACTGGTACGACCACATGCGCTCACTCCTCGCTCGTCTCCACACGTTCGTGTCGAAGAACAAGTCTGCCAGCACCACAGATAGCAGGACCCGCGTGAAGCTGACCATGCAGTTCGTCGACAAGTTCCTCGGTCGCGCACTCGCGCACATCCAGAGTGAGAGTCCGCTGTGGTGGTCGAAGTACTGCGACGTGCTGCGCGACGTCAACTACGAGAACCGCGAGTGGACGATGGCCGTCATGGAGCTACTGCACGAGGAGCTCCAGCTCGCGTCGCAACGCCGCATTACTGATCACGGCGGCGCGCCACATGGCCAGAAGCAATTGCGCAAGTCTGGCTATGCGTCATTGCTCGAGCACATCCACATGCTCATCCCGACGAACGCATGCGATCAAAAGCCGTGCCTCCGCAAACTGGCCGGCGCGCCACGCAGAGGAACCGCGGACAAATGCGATAGCAGAAGGCGCGTGCACAACTGGACGGGCCACAACCATGAAGAGCTAATGAAGTACGTGAAGGACCGCTTCGACAAGAACAAGTCGTGCTACGGGTCAAGTACGTGAGGACTCCCAGACTCCGCCGGTTCTCCAGAGTTTGGGTACGAAGAGGTACATGTTAACGGATTAAATACACACATTTTTTCTTGTAATCACCGCCTCAGTGAACCATTTGTATCATTAACTCCTCTCTCTCGCCCTCCCCGCATTGACGTCATCCCTCGTACCAACTCTGTGACGATGTGAAAGAAATTTTACGAGTCTGTGCCACCCTTGGTCACGCCCGGTCCCAAGGACGTCCAGGCGTTGATGGATCACCACTCTGTATCGCCAGGGTTCTCTCGGCATGCGCCAGAGAAACTGGCTTCGTCACCTCATTTGCGCGATCAGGGTCCAAATCCAAGCGACATCAAGGAAATTTCCAGTTGGGGGCCGGACGACCATCACACCGGAGGATGGGAAGATGCAAAACCATTAGGCTGTCCCACCTTCGTCGAGGACCATCACTCCGCATCAATACCTCGGAGTTTCGACGTCCCATTGCTTCAAGGACTCGGACCGCCTTCGAGACCCTCGGGTGGCCCTGGAGTCACCTTGAAGCCGCTCTAGGATGACCCTCGGGAAACGCCGAGCCCACAATGCGACAGCAGCGAAGATGCGCACGACCGTCGAACTTCAACCGACTCTCGTCAGATCCAAGCTACTTGGCCCCGATAACCCTGTAGAAGCCCGCTCAAACCTGCTCAAGCTGCAATGCCCAAGCCGTCGGAGAAGCATACTACTACATAGGAAACGCTAAGAGACTGCCAGGAATCTTTCACACATTTATAAATACAGTCTTCAATTTGCCAGCAAGCCCGCGAGCCCCCAGACGTTCCAACTCCGACCGCAGTCTCTCACAAGGACGTGACGCAGACCCCTCCGATCAACGGTAGCGCAGGACGTCCGCACGCGTAAGAATTGGTCGCGACAGTGCCGTGGATCCTGGGCGCATAGGTAAGTTGGGTCTTGAACCCAATCCCAGTCTGTATACGTCTTGGTGACTTTGGAAGAGAAAGGACCAATTGTGATATACATTCCATATTATATAAGTGTGCTTGCATAACTCCGAGGCCACAACGTGCGATTAAGCTGAAAAGCAGTCAGCATTTTGCCAGAGAGTAAAGACATGCCCCGAGAAGACCAGAAACAAAGATCCACCGAGGAGCCCCTGCCTGGAACGTCTAAGAACTGACGTCCCTGATGGATCCTCAAGAGAAATAACCGATTAGCCACCGATTGGAGAGGTTGAGAACATCCCTCCCAGTCAAACGTCCGAAGAGCGAAGAGTGCTCCTAGTTGACACCCCTGTCCCACCGACTTGGTGGTTGACTCTATTTAGTCTCGGGCTAAACACTCCGATTGATATTTATCCCCCGGATCCCCGAGATCCCTCAGATTTCCCTGGAATTATTGAGGTCCCTCCGAGGTCACCGAGTTTGACGTGACGCCCGGATAGTGTGAGGTGACGCCTCGGTTGAGATACTACTTATCACCCGAAAGGTCTTTGATCACAGACCGAAAAACAAAAGATCGAACCCGAGTGGCTGTCTGTATTGTGCAATGGTGTGTGTTTCTTTATAAGTCTGGAAAGTTTGTGGTGAGAATTGAGTCCACTCAAGTATTGCTCAGATTCAAAGAACTTAATGGTACTCAGTGTGCATTATTGACCAAAAAACCTGAGGAGGCCCCACCCCTCGGCTGCTCTCAGGGATCTCCAAAGCGAAGAAAACTAGGCAACGCGCCACCAGGACCACCGATATCTAGCCCGGGTGTGGAGTAAAATCTGCATCCACTATATCACAACTCCGTTGGTGCGCGAAGCACGCAACAATCGCTAAGCGACCTCATCCAGTGGGGCAGGGAAGGGGGGAGGGGGGGGGGGGGCTATTTTTGGATTTGATCTCTTCTATAGTGCGCTGCGAGGCCCAAGTTGACGCAAATATGTCACAGAATGGTGCTAGGTCGTCGACCGAGAACGTCCATTTTGGGAGTCAAACTTTCGATCCCATTTCGCTGCTGGTCCATTTTGGATCCGGCACTGGAAAGTCCCAAGATGGACAAAGTTCCTGTTTGAGCAAAAGTCCCATCCATGGCAACAGACCTATTGTAGGCGAGAGTCCCGGCCTGGGCAAAAGTCCAATTCTGAGATAGAGCCTCAAATAGGACAAGAGTTCTTGTGTAGGAAAATGTCCCAATCTGGGCAAACTGTGCAGAATTGCACTGACAGCGAATGTGTAATGGGCTGAAACCAGCCATTACATGAAGGTGGATCTGTCCCCAGATCTAGTGTAGCGCACACCACCTTCAGCGTGCATTGCGGAGGGAAAGGGCATAGGGATTACAGTACAACAAGTCCCTGCATGCACGTGTGACGTCATCTGATGACGTCACGAGCGTTCTCTGTGCTGATCAGTGCAGAATGTTGTTCACATGTACTAATCAGTGCAGAGTGATTGGCATTTATGTACTAATCAAGTACAGAATGACGGTTCCTGCTTGGGGAACTTCGGTGGTGACGCAGGCGACGTGTCACTGTGGTTTGAAGTGATGGCGCGAGCCAATCACTTCGCAGGGAACTTTCCACAGGACCAAGTTCAAGATCCTATGGGTTGAACCTCACAGTGTACCCAAGGTTTTACATATCAGTTCGTAGGTTTTATTCATGCATGTGTAGGTTTTACTTGTAAAACCTCTAGGAGCCCTTGAGGCTAATCAGGAGTAGCGATAGGAACCATAACAGCTTTTCAATTCAGTTGCAAATTTACCCTCAAGTCCTCAAGTCGTCCT
>JAASFI010000567.1:0-23492 GCA_023333705.1 Globisporangium viniferum | reverse complement strand
TCCGATGACGTCACATGTGCACATGGGTATCGGCGGTATTACCGGTATCCGACCGGTAATAGTCACCCATGGTGCACTGTGAGGTGATGTGTACCACACACATCTGCCTCCATGTAATGGCCATTGAGGGCCCATTACAGTTGTCCTCAGTAACGAACTGGCTGCAGTTTTGGTTGCCGCAAAGAGTTCTTGCTCGTCGTTCACAGCACGGTGTCGGGCAAGGCCCTTCCACTTCGAAAAAAATTCCTCAATTGGATTTAGGAACGGGGAGTAAGGCGTCAGGAACAGTAGCGAATGGCCATGCGCCTGAAGAGTGCTACGAATAGTTTCTGCTTTATGGAATTGCACGTTGTCCATAATGACAACGGCATTCGCAATAGAAGTCTCGCGCAAGGCTTCAAGCAGCTCCTTAATGTACAAATGAAACGCGTCACCATTGTAAGCTCCACGTCGAACTTTGTGCATAACCAGACCGTTGGCCATCATTGCTGCAGCAACCGAAAAATTCTGCGACCGAATTACGTTGGTGGATAGGTGCGCGCGCTCGGGTTGGTGCGACCGCCCACTGCGAACCCGAAGAGCACACGAGAAACCGACCTCGTCAACGAACACGAACTTGTCTCTTTTTGAGAGCAAGCGAGTGTAGTCGGCAGGATACAGGCGGCGTAACTCGAGGGTACGCTCACAGTTACGCCTGACCGGAGCCTTCGTGACGCACTTGAAGGAGTAGTGAAAGTCCTTGAGTGCTCGGCGCACTGTTGGCGTAGAAACAGGGGCACGGAGCTGGAAATTGGTCGTAATTTGTTTGGTGAGCGCTTTGAGGGTGACAGAGCAATTGGCGTCAACGAGATTACACAGCTTCTCTTTCTCCACGGTGGAGAGAATTGGCTTTCGTCCTCTTGGTCTCCCAGTGGTGATAGGTCCGCTACGATGCTTCTTCACGCGCTTGGACAGAGTGCTTCGCTTAACCTCCAGCAGGTCTGCAGCAGAGATCGACATCCCCTTGTTGATGATCAAACTCATTGCACGGTCGTGAATAGAGCCAGGAACGGGCGTGTAAGAGCGCTTGGGTTGATCATCAGTGGTGTTGGAGTCACGTACCATTCTTAGTTGTTAGTGTCTTCTCTTGGTCAGATTTGTAAGTGACTTTGCTTGCCATGAAGACGTCAGTGGTGCTCATATAGGCCAGGTTGATCGTGAGCATCCGTAAGTTCGAGAAAATGCTGGTCAAGTAATTACAGGCGTGAATCTGTTTTGAGAGACTGTGAATTCAATTTGCAGATAACATTTTTTGCACCCTGTCTGAGGTGTGAATCAATTTTGCCACTTCGTGAAAGTAATGCGAATTTTGCTGTATAATCTCTATTCTCTATTGTAAAAAAATCTATGTGATTTTGGGTGATAAATTTAGTTTCCTCGATACCCAAAAGTAGTATTTTGAGTCAATGATAGTAAAACCCGAAAGAAATCAGAAAAATGCGACTGGCTATCGGTCAGAGAGAGTGATGCTGGCGAGTTTGTCCATCTATGGTGCTTCTCGCCCTTGCCGGCGAGTCCCTCAATAACAGGAGAGCGAATACAGTGTTGGCTATTCAATGCTGCAGCACAGTTCGCCAGCAAAAAGCCACTCTCTCTCAGACGCCCGTTCATGAAATCTTGTTTAAACTGAGATCGCTTTCTGGTCCTTCACCTTGGGATGGATGCGTCTCACTCCAGCCTCTACTGTCCCATCCTTCCTGATTTGCCAAAGTATGGCACTCCTCCTCTCTTCTTCGGTGGCCGCCTGTTAACCACACACAGCAGAGACATGGCGAAGAAGAAGATCCCAAGTACCACAAGCACTGCGTTTTGTATTGTCCATCATGAGGAGAATGTAAAATACCAGGAGTGAGCATCAATGGACCTGCTTTGTTGTCTGTGAGCAATTAGTTTGCTGGCTCCAGGCAGACACCTTTTAGTCTACTAATAATGCGGAGGGTGGGTCCTGTGCACCGAACGACTGACTGCGGCCGTGATAATTACTAGCGAGTAGGTCGGTGTCCAAATCCCCAGCTGACTGACTGACTGGCTGACCGACTGCTTGCTCAGAGCCTCATGCTTTCTCCAAGTGATTTTCACTGAAAAGCGCAAACGGCGGTCGTTATAGAGCTCACCAGGTGGTAACGAACCCTTGACACACAGAGAAACAACCTGACCCAACAAATCGAGACGTTCGAAAGGCGTTTGCCCTCCCACTTTCGCCTTCGGCATTTTAACCGCAAAAGTGGTTTCTGTGATTGAATCTGGACAATCAGAAAAATGCGACTGGCTCTCTGTCAGAGAGAGCGAACCACATCAGAAAACAGCAGGTGGCGGGACTGTCCTTAATTAACAGCACGAGAGAGAGGTCCTCTTGCTCTTCGTCACTCGCTCGCTCGCCGGCCATTACTCGTGTCGGTCGGTCGTCTCTGCCTTCCGCTCGCTCACTCGCTCACTCGCCATCCGTCGCTATCGTGCTCGCTCGCTTCACTGCCCAGAAACGAACGCCTCCCGCATACGACAGCAAGCACAGCAAAGCAGCGCCGTCGTCTTGGATCCACGCAGGCGTCTCTCCTCATTGAGCGTAGCGTGTGTACAGTCAGTCATCCGCATCATCTGCCGATAGCGAAGTAGCGTAGCTCGCCGTCTGTCCGTCGATCGATCGAATCGAGCGCCTGTTTCCTGCGTCTTCGTTCGCGCAGTCTTTCCAGTCAGCCAATCGTCCCAGTTAATCCAACCAGGTCAAACCAAAGACACGTCGATGCAGGCGATGCGCAAGATCTCGTCCAACCTGACGCCGAACAACCCGTCGGAGATGAGCCTCACGCCGCTGAGCAACTCGCAGCAGCCGCAAAAGTTCTCCGACATCTCGATCCAGCAGTACGAGTACGAGATGCGCACGGACTTTACGCGCAAAAAGTCCAAGCAGCACGGCGTGGACGGCAGTCTCCCGCTGCTGCACGAGAACATGGAGCTGCGCGACATGTTCACGTCCGCGTACGACCACACGGCGCGCGTGAGCGTGATCCTGATCCTGCTCGGCGTGGCGTGCGGCGTCGGCCTGGGCCTCGTGCTCGAGAAGAACGACATCGGCACGGACGCCACGAAATGGATCGCGCTCCCCGGCAAGCTCTTCATCGACGCGCTCACGTGTCTGATCACGCCCATGGTGTTCTGCTCGGTCGTGACGTGCATAGGCGAGCTCGTGGTGGCCGGCAAGGCCATGTCGATCGGCGGCCGCACGGTCGCGTACTTTGCGCTCGCGTCGATCACGTCGAGCTCGATCGGCACGATCTTCGGCGCGATCTTCTCGGGCTTCTTCAAGACCGCCGTGCCGAACGTCGCCACGAACCTGCCGGAGGTGTTCACGTTCCGGTGCCCGAACGGACTCATGCTCGCGCAGCTGGTGAACGGCTCGCTGCGCTGCTCGGCCGAGGACGCCGCGGACCTGGCGCGCGAGTCCAAGTTCTTTCTGAACGATACGGACAGCTTCTTCACGCTCGCCAACACCACGTACTCGACGCTGTCGGTGTCGGACCAGATCATCGGCATCCTCACGTCCGTGGTGCCGGCGAACGTCGTGGGCGCGTTCGCGGCGGGCTCGAACCTGAGCGTGATCTCGTTCGCGTTCGTGTTCGGCGTGGCGCTCATCAAAGGCTACGACGCGCGTCCGGGCATGGAGAACTACCCAATGCTGCTCATCGCGCACGCGAACGTGATGCTGCGCATGATGATCAACATGGTGGTGGCGTACATGCCGATCGCCGTGGTGTCGCTCGTGGCCGGCGCGATCGCGCAGAATGACTCGCCGTCGAACATCCTGGAGAACGTGGTGTATCTGATCACGGCGCTGGCGCTGGCGCTGCTGACGCTCATGATCGGCGTCATGGGGGTCGCGCTCTTCGTGACCACGCACACCAACATCTTCAAGTACCTCAAGTACATCATCCCGGCGCAGGTGTTCATCTTTGGCTGCTCGTCGTCCATCGCGACGCTGCCCATGACGATGCGCTGCGTGGACGCGACGGGCCAGGTGTCGCGGCCGCTGTCGCGCTTCGTGCTCTCGATCGGCGCGACGAGCAACCTGAACGGCACGGCCGTGTACATGCCGTTGGCGTGCGTGTTCCTGGCGACCGTGGGCGGCTACCACACGGACCTCACGCCGCTGACGTACGTGATGCTGGCGATTGTGAGCTCGCTCTCGTCGTTCGGCGTGGCGCCCGTGCCGCACTCGGGGCTCGTCATGGTCATCACGGTCTGGCGCACGGTGTTCGGCCACGCGCTGCCGGCGGCCTTCAGCATCCTCGTGGGCATGGACTGGATCCTCAACCGCATGCGCGCAATTGTCAACATCACGAACGACACGATCCTCGTGCGCATCATCGCCGAGCAGTGCGACGAGACCGTCTTCTCGCAGAACGGTGGCAACGAGTCGCACTTCAACATGGAGGACAGCCTCATGACGCCGCCGTCCATGGCCGAGAACGAATGAAGCCCACGCGATGGCCGCCACAAGAAAGACGAAGAGAGGACAAACCAGAGCAGGACCAACTACAGGAGTGGAGGAGGAAATGGCAGCGGCGGCGGCGGCCATCGCGCAGTCGATAGCAGTAGTAACAACAACAACAGCAGCAGAACCAGGACGGTGAGCGGGATGACGCGTACGAGTCAGCAGCAAACAGAGCACCGCGAGTCCGCGCGAACGGGCGTGTTCCTGTGAGAGAGAGAGAGAAGAAAGGAAAAGCAAAGCCAGCTAACGCCACAATGAACAACAACCCATGTGTATCTACCAGAAATGGATCATTTTCTTTTGTCCGCGTCGAGATGGCTAGTCTGTCAAAGTCCAACCGATTGAAACCACGACCTTGTCCTGGTGTGTGAGGGGAGCCATACGGAGTCAACAACGATCCATGTGGTCTGTAGGTCCGTCTTCGAAAAGCACTCGTTGCTAGATTAGCTAACATTTTATTGTTTATGGCCCACCACATTTTGCAGCAGAAATTGGTTTAGCGACGACAGGTCACCAAGCCTCGGGACCCATGATGTTGATCTACAAGCTGGCCATTAATCATCATGTAGTGAGTGCATCCATGTTTCGTGAGAGTGTTATCTATAAAGAGTCCAAAGGTGAGTGGTGCTGTGAGTGTGTGTTCATATGGTACTTGTGGAAGCGTGAGGGTACTCCCTCGCCCTGGTCAAGAGTCTAGAAGAGCTTAATCTTGGAGAGGAAGCCCGTCTTGACCGGCGCCGAGCCGACCTTTTCGGCCTTCAGGCGCTCCTTGAGCGTCTTGATCTGGATCTGCGCGCAGAACGCCTTGTGGTCCTGTTTGAGCACGAGCATCGTGTTCTCCTTGATCGGCTCGAACATGCTCTTGATCGGACACCCTAAGCGCAGCTGCACGGACTTGCGGTCCAGATTTGTGCACGACACCTCGTAGGGCGACCCGGGGGCGATGAAGTACAGGTACACGTCCCAGACAAAGTCCTTGAGGTCGTCAGCTTTCTTCTCGAGCGCGAGCTCTTCAAAGCGCCGGATCTGGCGCGCGCACTTGAGGTTCTCCGCCTTGAACTCTGTTGGTGGGTTATACAGTAATGACACTGAGGTTAGAAAATGGTGTTGTAGGCGCCCAGCAGGATCTTCTCAACAAGAACGTATGGACTCACTCTTCTCGAGGTACTCGAGCATCTCGCCGAATAAAATCTTGTCGTTCAGGATGTCGTCGAGCGAGAACTCCTTCGTGCTCGTGATCTTGTCGTCGGTCAGCTGGGTCTTCGCGGGCATGTCGATCTGGTACGCGCCGTCCACTTCAAAGGCTTTCTTGACCATGAGGTCGTGCACGGCCGTGACTTTTGCCGACATCTCGTTGTACTGCGAGGACTTGAGGAAGCGCATGAGCGTGTCCTTCTGCAGCGTCTTGATCGCGTCCTGCATGGCCACGTCGAAGAGCTTGCCGCGGAACTCGCCCGGTTTCTTCATGCGCTCCATGGTCTGCTCGCGGTCCTCGGACGGGAGACTCACTTCGTTCGGCGAGTTGAGCGATAAATAGTCCTGCCAGATGCGGTCTGCCATCTCCTTGCACGTCGTGACCGACTCGGGGTCTCTGAAATCCAGGAGCGCGCACTCGTCCTTGAATTTGTCGACCGCCATGAAGAAGTTGAGGTTCTCGGCACAGTACTGCAGGTATATGCATTGAGACAGCAGCGTACAACGTACAACGTGTAAGTCCTCAGAATAACTTCGCACAAGTGAGATCCGATGTACAAGCAAACGTACACTTTTCTGGCAAAAGTCGAGCAGGTAGCCACAGGAGACCGGGTTCGAGATGATGTCGTCGATCGTGATGTCGCGCATGTCCGTCACGCCCTTCTCGAGCACTTTGATGAGCGTCGCGATCTCGTTGCCGCCCTTCTTCGCCATCTTCTTTTCGCTCTTGTAGCTTTTCTCGCGTGCGCGTCCTTCGAGGAGCCTGGAGGAAGGCACTTGTTGCGCTTGCCAGAAGACCGATACCCTCGTGCTTGCTAAATTAATCCCCGCAGCGTTGCTTGGAAACACAGAGACTACTCCGGGGGCTTTTGACTGGGAGGAGGGGAGAGAGAGAATATGAACCGAGTCAGCCAGCGAAAAGCAAAAATGACCAAGCTGTAGATGGGTTGGTGGGTTCAGGTAGCTAATCTCACCGTCAAAGAATGAAAATGGGCTAGTTCTCTCCGCGTGCACGCGAGTGTGGGTGAGCTGCCTGGTTGGCTGGCTGGTTGAGGATGGGCGGCGAGGATTCGATTGGCCAGTCGACTGCCTCTGGTCCTATCCGATCCTGTGCGAGTGCGAGTCGGCTTGGCTTGGCTGACTTGACTCTTGTGATCGGGCGAAGGCAATCTTTGGCTTGGCTGCTACTGAGCTCTTTCGAGGAGAGGAGCAGTCGCATCCTGTAGAGCCAATTGGGAGGCCGGACAAGAACCGAAAACGGACCTCGGCTAGCTAATTTGGTCCATGGGGATCCGTTTCGCTCACATGGTGGAATTAGATGCTAACGAGAATGCTTGAGGGGGAAGAAGTCCAGAATGGAGAAAACAGGCTAAACTTGCGGTCTTACCGCGCACGCCCCTCCTTGTCTGCACTGCCAGGATGAGTCGTTGAGGCTGGGAGATAAGGCAACGCGCGTTTCCGGATTGCTCACGAGGCGCATCTCTTTGATGGCGGACGCATGCGGCTTCACCTCTGGAGGTGTTGGGCTTGCTCTCTGGAGGTGCTGGATTTCTGCTGTACGTGTAGGCGGCAGCACAAGCCCACAGGCAAATGACGCAGCTCTGGTGAGGATTCGAGGATGCTGCTCCGGCGGACTTGCCAACTTGACTGATTGCGATGGCGACGGGAGACTGCGCGAATTCCGACTCTCAATACTGTCCTGGCGCTCGCTCCCCAGTTCTTTATCGGTTGCGAGTGTTGAGTCTTGTGAGGTTGTCGTATCTTAGAGAGAACCGAGGTGCTTGCTACCTCTAAACGCAAAAAAATGTTGATGAGCCTGGTGCTGGGACCCCCGCTTCCCAGTCTTTCTCTGAGATTGCCTCTGGGATCTTCGCCTTGGCTCCCGCCGCCCAGCACACTGCCAAATAGTTCGCTACGCAAACCTCGACCAGTTCTCCATTGGGCTCGTGCAGACCCTCATTGAAAGCTGGCACTTTTTGACTGTCGACTGTGCCTCACTTCATGGATGGCTGCGACCTGACCTGGCGAGAACACACATTTTTACACCTTGCATCACGTGTGACAAAATATGAGTTGTAACCCCTCAGTTGGAATGAATCGGGTCTTCCATCGTCGCCCTTTCATGCAGTGACATGGGCAGACACGCACACATGCACGGCTTACTCCTCGGGTTCCTCTAAAGATAGCGAGTCAGTGTTAAAGCGCGCAAGGTCCATGGCGTTTCTCTTTCTCTCTCTCCAGCGAGCCACAACACTGCAAAATAACCTGCCACAGACAGACAGACACACACCTCAGCAACAAAACAGTAACTTGCGCCCATCATTTTGTCTGCAAAGGGGTCTTTGGTGGCGTCAAGTGGAGTGAGCCCTCAGAAAGAGGCGCAGCACAAACGGGCGACGCGAACATTACGCTGAGTTAGCTCCCCATGCTGACTTGGGTCGAAGTGACAGAGTGCTGCTCTCACCACCGGATCTCCTTCCAATGAAGTGGCTCGAGAGTTTCATCCAGACGTGCCACGAATGGAGTCTCCGACGCATTGCTCGACGCGTCGTCGCGCGCTTGAAGCGGTCCGTGAAGCGGCGGATGAAAGGCGAGAGCCACCGGCAGTGGATGGAGCGGAACTTGCACGACTCGGAGGCGGGCATCATCCTGGATATCACACAGAGCATGATCAGGTACTGTCAATATCGTGTGCCAAGCGTGGTTGTAGATTGCAGAGTACCTACTCACTAACCTTCTTCCCATGTCGATCACCAATAGCGTGATGATGGTCGTGTCGATCATCGACCAGAACTGGCTCAAGTCCGACTCGACGTTTAAATCCTGGTACCAGGTCTTCGATGTGTCGAACCTCCTCTCCATCTTCGTCAACTTCAGTTTCCGGTATTGTAACAATGTCGCTGGGCATCTTGACGAGTAGATTTGCCTTCCAACTGACGCAAATTCTGCCACTGCCGGTCTTGTCAGACTATACGCAGCGAGCAATCGAAAAGGCTTCTTCCTCAATTGGCTCTCGCTGATCGACATGTGCACGGCGATTCCGTTGTTCCTGCAGATGATCGACGTGTCCATGGCAACTGCGAAGAATCGGTACCTGTATCGCTTCCTCTTGATGATCCGCACGGTCCGCATTCTCCAGCTCTACCGACTGCTTCGCTTGGCAACATCTGCGAAAACACGGCAGGGTCTGCTCATCACGCTGACGATCATCTGCATCATCATCTGCGCTGCCGTCACTTTCCAGGTACCGCTAACTTGTGCTTCCTCTCGCACATAGATAGATACCCATCGACCGACCGACTAACGCTATCATCTTGTGCTAGACCATCGAGCATTGCGACCCAGCGTTCGAGAGCACACAGATCCCAGGACTGAATTGTCAAAACCTCAGCTTCCTCGACTCGATCTACTTTGTCTGCATCACGATCGGCACCGTCGGGTAAGTGCATTTTGCTTTGAAAACAAACTGTGCATACGTTTGTTGTCGCAGCTTTGGGTCGACCTTGACATTGGTGTTTGCTCTTCGACTTCAGGTATGGCGATTTTGTTCCAAAGACGAAAACCGGCAAAATGATGGACATTCTCTTGATCGTGATCGCTGGCGGTGCCATTTCGACGCAGCTCGGTGGATACACAGATATCGTCAGCCGAGAGGTAAACCTGGTTCGATAGCACTACCGCCTTACCGGATATTGGATCTGTGGCATACAAGCACGACTGACGGGTACTAATGCCTCGGGTTGTTGTAGACTGCGTTTGACAAGAAGTATGAGCCAGACAAAAGGTTCCAGCATATCCTGCTCTGTGGCGAGATCGACAACGGCGCGCTGCGTTTCTTCCTTCATACCTGGTTAAACACCGAGGGCGAGCGCGGGAACCGCAAGAAAGTGATCATCCTCGCGCCAACGCTGCCTTCCAACAACCTGCGGCGCATCCTGATACAGCGCGAATACGAGCAGCGAGTCGTTTACCTCCAGGGGTCTGCCATGGTGACAGCTGACCTTCAGCGCGCAGCAGCTCCAAGCGCTTCATATTGCTTCATCATGGTCAAGAAACACAGTGAGACCCTTGACCAGAACGACACGGCAGCAAACCTGCTCACCTGTTCTGTGAGGAAGAACAACCGGCATGGTAAGTTCATGCTTGCTGGAGCTCTTGTGAAAGAAAGTTGTCCTTACGTTCTCAATTTCCCGGGATCCACTCTTTGACTTCACAACTTCTGTAGCGCCACTCTATGTCCAAGTGTCCAAGTTCGACAATGCCCGGCATGTGAACATCTCGGGCGCCTCAGCTGTGCTTTGCCTCGAGCAGCTGAGACTCGCAGTGTTCGGCAAGAGCCTCTGGATAAAAGGGCTCAATGCGTTTCTCGGCAACCTTATCCAGCGCTTTGCCATCGCCGAAGAATCCAGTGGCTTTTGGCTCTCCGATTACCTGAACGGCTGCTCCCATCGCATCTACGAAGCAACTTTGCCGCAGTGTCTGTTTTCTATACCATCCTTCAGATCCCTGGCGATTCTCATCTACCGCGAATTCAGCGTCCCGATCATCGGGCTCCGGACAATCGAGGAGACTGCAGTGCTGTTCCCTGTCGACAAAGATATCAGCGACGAGAATTTCCAGAGCATTTTCATCATTGCGAAATCCAAAGACATTGCGCTGCGAATCGAGAAACTTACCCCACTGGTGCTGAGTCGACACATCGACTTGCTGCCGCACATCGAAGCTCGGGGAGGGCTACGAGGACAAGGCACCACCATGACAGGTTTCCTCACTGCAATCGAGGGGAAGCTCCCGTTTCGCAGCATGTCGATCACCGTCTCCGAAGAGAGTCGCTCGATGAAATCGGCGCGCTCGATCACCCACCAAGGGTCTAGAGGTTCGCTCCGGAGTATCGGGCGACAGTGCTCAAAGAACGCGGGCGACAAAATCACTCCGCTACAGTCTGACGACGACTACGGGGATCCCATAAGCATTCGAGAGGGCATGGGTGACGATTCACCAAAAGCGAAGAGACGAGCTAGCATCGTCAACTTCTCAGCTTTACCCGAACGCGGCTACAGTGTCACTGAGGACGACGACGGCGAGCTGCACATTGAATCTCATCAAAAGTCCAACTATTTACCACCCGTGATTGCACTCTCCCCAGCCGAGTTGATGAAAAAGGCAAGCAGTCCATATGCACCGCCAACTGCACGACCTCCTGGAAGTGCAGAAGAAAGAGGACCCATCGTTCGATCAGCTAGGACCCCACAACGCAACGATAATGAGCCTCCAAGCTCCTCTTCAGAGCGTAGCTTGAAAAAGCTGTTGGCTTCAAGTTCGCAAAGCTCCAGGGAAGAACTTCTCCCGACGAGGGCTACCATACACCCGGATTCGATTGCGATTGACAGTCCAAGCGAACGTACCACATCGAACTCTCATGCGCCGTCGCACCACGAACATTTACATGGAAACGGGCATGCGACCCCTCCTGTATCGACTGATTTCCCCAACGGCAAGTCGACCCAAGAGAGAGCGGCTGACCTAGACCGCGACAGCTTTATAGTTGAAGCTCCCGTAATCTGCCGGAAGTCGTCAAAGGTGAGAGATCCCCGTCTGCATCGCATCTCGATGCTTCGTTCCTTCCGCCGCAAACCACCGCCATGCGACCTGGCAAACCACTTTGTGGTCTGTGGCACGCCGAGCAATTACTCGGACTTCCTCGCAAACCTGAGCGATCTGGACGAGCCGCTTTCTGCAGTTGTGTTCGTCACACCGAGGGACTTGAACGACAAGGATTTCCAGGCGTATCAGCTTCATAAGGACCTGTACTTTGTCCGCGGCTCTCCGGTCAGTATGCAGGTCTTCCACGAAGCGCGAATGCTGTTCGCGCGCAGCATTCTGATCATGTCGTACTGCGCAACCGACCGAAACCTAGAGGACGACAACGAGGTGGAGCAGACGGACGAGAACATGGCGGACGTCGATGCGATCACGACCCACAGGTTCATCAGCGAGGCATGTCAAAACAGCTTTCAGCGGTCGCGGTTCTCCATCATGCCCCGATCACCAACGCCCTTCGTTGTTGCTGAGATGATTCGCCCGAGTAACGCCAAGTTTCTCATCGACCGTAGTGGCTCTTTATACGATGAGAAGACGCTCGAGAACGAATTTCGCAAGCGTGAGCTGCTCAAGGACACGAAATGCATCGACGACTGCTTCTTCTCGCCGCTGTACGCGTCGGGGCATATTTACTTCACGAACGCCATGGACGCGCTCATGGGCTCGTGCTCCCAGCACACGTTCTTGATCGACATGTTCACGCAGCTGATCATCAGCGGGAACATGAGCATGAACCTGCCGGACCACGAAGATCGAGCGAGGCATCGACTGTCGCAGGTGCCGGCACCAGTCCGCTTCCACTTTCGTCCGTACGCGCTGATGGTCGAGGGGATGCTGGAAGAGGAGGTAAGCGCTGCAACTCCAGCACTACTGATGCTAGGTTGGGAGCTGTACTTTTGTTGATGTCTTGTGTGTTTTCTGTCGATCGTCGGTTGCAATTTTGTAGGACATGATGGTACTCGGTGTGTACCGCGAAGCTTCGTCGCACGTCTCGCCCGCCTTCGTGTTCACGAACCCAGCTACAGACGAGCTGGTCACGCCACACGATCTTGTTTTCGTCATCACGTGAAAGCAAGTAGCCATGTGCGTCCTCGTCTTGCGCGCTCCGGGGAGGACATGGTCCAAGTACGCGTACGTTGCTACTGCAGCCTGAGTGCAGCAAGCGAACGAGCCAATATTACCAATCAAGACATCGACATCGAGTTCTTGGCAGCATCACCACCTTCGAGCTGCAGATGAACGCAATACCCGGACGTGATGGCACTTGGATATTACAACCGGAGGAAAGCAGCACGCGGCCAAGCTCGTATGACTTGAGAATGCCACGACGGGTGGATAAAGTGGTTGACGGAAGATAGTGTCGACCTAAACATCGCCAGATGCCAGTTGCTGGCATAGAGTCCCTACCCGGTCTAATGGCAATGACCAGCCGTGGATCGGACGTTCGCAGGCGAGACGCAGATAGCGGCGAGTACATAAACGAAAGCATCCAAAAGACGCGCACAAAATGCGCGCGAAAGCCATCTATTTGGAGGGTGTTGCTATGGTACACGTTTGTAAAAAAAATTGATCCAAACCACGATATAAAAGTCCAGCTGCAGCCGATGTATGAGCGAGGTACCACATACCGTATGCGTTTCTCCTTCGAGTTACTTGGTTCTGGCATTGTCGAGCAGCATCTTCTCATCCAGAGCGACCGAGGCGAGCTCCATCGCGACGTTCTCCAGGAGCGACGCCACATCGACGTCATCCGCATCAGACTCCATCTGCTCATCTTCTCGCTCAGCCGCATCGTCTTCTGGGTAGAACTTGTTGGCAACCGCGTCGTCTTGGTCCTCGTCATCGTTCGCTTCCTCTTCCGCATCTTCCTCCTCCTCCTCCTCCTCTTCTTCTTCCTGCTCGAGATCCTCCACCGTGCGCACGTATGGACCCACGCTGATCGCCTCCTGCGTCACGTCGACCGCGTCCACGATCTCTTCTTCGTCGTCGTCGTACACGAAGCGCGTGTGCTTGCCCTGGAACACCGGGATGCCCTGCTCGATGTTCTTCTCGCTCTGGAAGAACGTCGACTTCGCGCCGAGCGCCGGCTGTTTGCGCACGTCGGCGTTGAGCTGCTCCACCTGCTGCGTCGTGTACTCGACCGCCTGGCGCTCGTACTCCTCGCGGGAGATCTGCTGCGCGGCGCCACTGCTCGTGCTCATGCTTGCTTGCTTTGTTGTTGCCTTTTTGTCAGAATGCGGAATTCACTCCACTGGCGGTACCTTCGTGGTGTGGGCTACATAAAAATGGACACACACTCAGCTGCGTGCCCTTTTACGACACAATTTTTTTGAAAAACTCGATAAACCACCAAAGGCAAAAAAACATTTTTCCATGGCAAGCAAAGTGTTTTCTTTTACGCGAACGAGAAGCCCCGAGTCCGTCGTGCACCTGAGGTGCATATTGTCCAACTTTCTCGATGCTACCTATGCGCGCATATAGACCACTCAACCAAACCGACATGCTGCAGAACTCATTCGATCGGAAGTGAAGGTCATTCACAGAGGTGGCCTTACTCATTCGATCGGAAGACTCAGCGATACATTAAGATGGGGATACCATGGTGTGACCTAGAGTTATGTGTTTGTGATTTTGGATTGTTCTAATTAGGTCAACACACCACTGAGAGAGCAACACGAGCGAGAAACGGGAACAAGATGAAGCGCGAAGAGGAGGCGTAGTTTTTGAATTTTGGAGGTCTTGGTCATTTTGGAAGACCTCCAAAATGTATTAAGTTCTACAGGGTTATACAGATAGTTTATCATACCTTTGTCTCGAAATAAGTGTCGTTTATTTTCTCAGTGCAAACAAGCATTGTGTATAAATGCTCACCCTGATTACTTGAGGCAGCGCTGATAGCGCGCTTTCAATCTCCCGGAACAGCAAGATCGCGTGGAATTGAGGCAGGAAGAAGGCCGCTCTCCATCACTAAGCACTCCATTCCCTTATGGGGTATTTAGAAACGATTCAAACCAAGTTTTGGCTGCACTTGAATGGGTTGCGCAGGTTCTGCGGCATTTTTGCGTTACATGGAGGCTGGGTGTGAACTTCAGAGATGAATTGTGAATGAACCACTCGGGCAGTTTTGAAAGCAAAGCTACATCATCGGAATCGCCTAATCACTGTCAATTACTTTAGCTAATCAACGTTGTCGAAACGCGTTTAGCGAGTTTATTTTTTGGTGATTTCAGAAATGCGACACTTATTTCGAGACAGAGGTAGTAGTAATTTACATATTGAAGCGTCAACGCATCCAATTATGAAGCACGATGTAGAGCCAGTGAATAAATTTATGGAGCTCAGGAACTTCTCTGTAGTTTTCGTTGTTTTAGATTATGAACCGGTTGAGCGCAGTGCTTGTGCTGCTGTTCTGTCTCGCCTAAAGCATTGGAGGCCAATGCTTCTTTTTCTTTTTCCAGTTTTTCATTGCCCAAGAAATAAAAAGGCCAGATACTCCATATCTGAATAGTATTCGGACTTTTATTTGCTAAAGTGACAGGAGGCTGGTGTTTTAGGGGAATACGTATTTTTCTAAAGGGGATTTTTTGGTAGGTTTGTGGAGAGCTACTCAGATGAGCCACTGACGTTGATAGGCGAGGAGTTGTCGGCAATCACTTATGAGTTAGCGACAGACCCACACGCAAGCGCATTCAGCATGATGTAAGCCACTCAGCAGGAAAGGAAGTCTACCTCGCGCGAGGCTGTTTGCTCACGGATACTGACCTGGTTGGGACGAACCAGAACCTGGGACTGACGTCAAGGAGTGATTCGATACGATTCGATGTAGTACTTGTGAACAGAACATTCTGTCTACCTGGCTGTAGTAATGATGCGGTTTTCAACTCGCCATTCAAAAAGTGCCCGTTTTCGTGTTGCTATAGTAGTGTTATCTCATATGTGTCCATCTGAGAAGGACACTCGTTCAACGTCCGAATTTTTCGAATGAGCACTGGAGACAAAGATACATGTGCAACACACACAAACAAGCATCACCACCACGAGCCACTGCTTGCTTGTTCGACGTTTCCATCTCTTGCTGGTAACTGATTCCAAAACGCAATAATTACTACTCATGCAAGCTTGGTCACGGGGGATGCAACGCTTAGGTTGCTAGGCTGTGTGGTATAAAGAACGCAAAGTGGTTATGTAGTGACGGGTTTTTCGGAATACTCGTATTCAATTATAGAAGCTGATGAGTGTTCATGCAAGGTAAACAAGATGGCAAATATCGCCCACCCACTTTCTAGTTGATGTGCACGCGACGAACGTGGCGGCCGTCTGCTTTCATCGCCGTGCGGGCGTGGATCAGCGTGATGTTGTCCGAGATCACGAACTCACCACGCGTCCACTGGTGCGAGTAACAGAACTTTGGGTCGTACAGCTTGTCCACAAGCAGGTCGCGAACCCACTCAGCATCGACGTCTCTGTCACCAGCCACCTCGTCCTTGGAGAACGGGAGCGACTTGACGGTCGTCGGGTGCATCTTGGTCTTCTCTGGACCCCACGGCTCGTGGTATCGGAGCACGTCTTCACCTGTCACCGGGTGCTTGCCAATCGCAGGCGCAGTGTGCGTGAGCTTCTGGTACCCGAAGAGCGACGTGTTGTACACGAGCGTGATGGTGCGCAGACGCTCGATTTCCTCAACGGTGAGCGACGTGAGGATCGGTCGCGAGTGCGCGAACAGCGTGGATCCGTTGAACCCTTCGCCGTCGTCGCTCGGGTACGCTTCGACGCAGTGGAAGAGCTGGAAAACCGGGACGTCGCCGAGCTCCGTCGAGTCCTCGTGCTTCTTCTTGTACATGCCGTCGTAGTGCATCGGCATGCGCTCGAGTGTCTGACCGGTCAGCGCCGTGTTGGTCATCATCTTGATCTCGAAGACGTTGCCAGTGGGCCACTGGAGGACCTCTCCGATGCGCTCGGACGCGAGCTCGAGGTCGTCATCCTGCTTGAAGCCCTGCAGACTGACGACGCCGTGCTTGTGGACCAGGCTGCGGAAGCTCTTGACAGGGATGTCCATGAGTGATGGCACATCAGTGGTCGACTTTGCTCGGATGATGAGGCACAGCGGCTGTTCGATGAACTCGACGTTGAGCGCCTTCCACGCTTCTGGAGTACTGTGATCATCATCGGCTGTGGTGGTGGCAATTGACAAATCGTGGATTTTGGTGCCAAGTTCCAGAACACGTTCGCGGAACCCCCACGCACGACCTCGCTTCTCCACAAGCTCATACTTGCTCTCGTCCACCTCACGACGCTCGCGCGTGTGGATCGTGCCGTCCGCGTCTTCGCAGATGACCGAGTGCCACGGCGTTCGCGGGACACCGATCGAGTGCGGGATCAGGTGCACGCCGAACTTCGGACCAGCGTTGTTGTACAGGTGGATGGACATGCGGAACGCGTGCGGGTACGTCACGTCGACGAGCGTGGAGAAGCCGATGTTGCGGTGCATCATTTTCTTGGCGATGGCGCCGCACTTGTTGCCGACCGCGTTCTTGGACATGCCGACCCACTGCGGCGCGAGGTCGCGCAGCAAGAACTTGCGGAACGAGCGGTACGTGTTGAGCAGTCCGGCGTCCTCTTTGATGAGTTGGTTCATGTCCATGTCCTCGACGTGGAAGCGCTCGAGGATCTCTCGGATCGGGTCTTGCGTGTTGGTGTAGTTCTCGAGTCCATCGAAGTGGATGTGCGTGTGGCCGGCGTCCTTGATCATGGCTTTGAGCTCGACCTTGAATGCCTTGAGAGCCTCGTTCGACACGCCGAGCAGGTCGTTGAACACACGACCGTCGCTGAAGATCGTGAGTGTGCAGCCGAGCGGGTAGACGCGCTCGACAGCGACGCAGAAGTCCTCGAGGCGCTGCAGCGCGAGCTCTTCGCCGCGGTCCGGCAGCGTGCCCAGCACTTTACTGACGCTGTTGGGGGACTTGAACGGGAACGCCGGCAGGACGATGTGGATCGGGAGGTTGTTGTCGATGAAGTACTGGATGGTACGGCGCACGATGGGTTTTCCCTCGGTCTCGAAGCGGTCAAGACCTGGTTCTTCGTATCGGCTTTGGATGGTCATGAGCTCGTTGATGAAGTGGTCGATGACCGTCACTGGCTTGGAAGCCGATTTAGCGGTTGGAGCAGATGCGAGGTTGGGGGCCATGGCGGTTTCGGGTAGGTGTGTAGGTAGGTGGTTTCGATGGCGAGCTTGGAGCTTGGAGCTTGGAGCTTAGAGCTTGGAGCTTGTGAGGTAGTAGCTTGTGAGGTAGTAGCTGGTGAATTTGAAAATGAGCTATTGGGTGAGAGTGCTGCGACGGATTCGCGATGTCGATCCTAGAAATACAGTCGTCCATAGCCTTGTAGATGTATGAAGGTAGTGGCTGAGTGCAGTAAGCTGGAATCTGTTCTTTGAGATCCAAGTTTCCCATACTTTGCGTGACAGGGTTGCAAAGATAGAAGCTTGATGAGCTGCATCGCTGAATGCTTGATAGGAGTGACTACGGTAGGTCGGTGGTAAAGCCACGAAATGAAGGTCGTGTCGCGGATCCACGTGTAAGGATCGGGAGATGGCGTGAAATCCGAATGGAGGAGCCTCGGAGGGTAAGCGTTTGGGTTTCTTACATGATATTGTTGCTCGATGACTCAAGGAGGGAAAAATGAGTCGAAAGTACTATGTGGTCCTCGGTCCACGAGTGTTGCCGTTCGGGCGGACGACAGCGAGGCAGTCATTTGAAATTAAATAGATTTGTCACCTCAACATCAAAAGCGGAAGAACCCGGAGCAGACGCTACAACAGGATGAGGGAAAACCCAGTAGAAGTGGAGGAGATCATGGCGCCAGAGATCTGCGCGTGCTGACGGGTCAGGTGAATCAACCTAACCAGTACGTTTGAGCAGGGTCTGGGTTGCATATTGAGTTGCTCCAATTAGAATTCACGAGGGGTTTGCTGTGTGAAACTCTGTGAACATGAGAGAGTCGAGTCTATCGGAACTCTGAGAAGGTTTCTCGGTGATTGCTGGTTGGAACTTCCCCCAAACTACCGTAATCAAACAATCTCTAATTTAATATGTTTGGTTAATCAAGAAATAATCTTTTTGCGGTTAGGTTAGGAGTGATGTTCACTGGTTTCAGAGTGAATGTCTCACTTTTGCTGCCTCACTTTTGGAGAAAACTGAGCCAAATTGGTGTTGGGGTTGGCGTCACTCTTGTACAGGGGTTTAGAAAAAGGGGTCGATGGCGTGTTTATACAAGACTCAGAAACCTCATACAAGACACACACGTGCAACTACCCAGCGTTCTTGCTCACAAACAACGAAGCACAACCCAGCGGCATAATCGAATCGACCGCGCGCGATGAAGAAGAGCAACGCCGCGGACGAGCGCGACCGCGACGCCGAGGCGTACTACATCATGGAGCAGGGCTCGCCGGCGGCCGCATCGGCGGTGGGCGCCGCTGGCACCCACAACTTTGACAGCACTCGGGAATGAGGGCCGCTTTTGGGACGATGGCTAATCACCAGGACAGGCTAGATACGAGAGGAAGAAAGCGGGAAGACCAAGCCAAACACAGGCACTCCAAGACACGCGACGATCGTTTCTGCTCCGCTTCCGAACAGCTTCTTGAACCGCTTCAGGAGCCGAGCTTACGGTATCTGGCGACGCATGTAGGCGCCCAGCTTCAGCTTCTGGAAGATGTACTCGTTGTACACGGGGCTCAGATGTCTGTTCATTTCGTCCGTTTTCTCTACGTAGGCTTTGAAGCATTCAAAGTCACTCGTCTTCCTGTTGTAGGCACTCAGCT
Source organism: Globisporangium viniferum (assembly GCA_023333705.1). Taxonomy (NCBI): domain Eukaryota; phylum Oomycota; class Peronosporomycetes; order Pythiales; family Pythiaceae; genus Globisporangium; species Globisporangium viniferum. Next base: position 4,347 of record JAASFI010000567.1, on the reverse strand, counting down.
CCGCCTCCCATTCGACGACGCGCTTGCCGTCGATCACCTCCTGCTTGCGTTCCTGTACGTAGTCCCAGTACTTCTTCGCCTTCGTCTCTTTGCGGCGCGTGTCCTGTGTGTGTGTCGGAACCTTGTCTGCTGCTTGGTGTCGCCGTCGACGCAGTACAACAGGTCGTTCATGTTGGAGTCGATCGCGACGACCGTCTTGTCCTTCAGGGATTCGTAGTCGTCAACCTCCTCGATGTACGTCTCGCTCTTTCCTTTCTTCGCTTGGATCACCCGCTTGCCGAGAAGATCCTCTCGCTTCAGGAGGATGCTGCAGCCAACGCCGTCCGTCTCAATCTGGTGGCCGAACGTGTAGCCCTTTGCGCGGAAGCACTTCATGTTGGTCTTGAAGAAGAAGCCCCAGGTGCTGTCGTTGCGCTTGACGAGGTTACCCTTCGTCAAGTAGTCGCTTCGCTTTCCCTGTTCTTCCGTGAAGCAGAGCTTGACGAGCGACTCCGTGTCTATGCGAACGTGTTTGGACACGACGCTGCTGCGCAGTGGGCATGCGTTCTTGACGCTCGTGCCGTGCGCCTCGACCGCCCTCATCATGCGCAGCATGCACGGGAGGTAGTCCTGCGGCGAGCACTGGATGTTGTAGCTGATGTTGTTCCTTCTCAGACCCCTCGCAAGGAGCACCAGGTGACGCTGCTCATCTATCCACGCGTGATAGAGGGGGTGCGATGTCTTCGCCTGGTGTGGCCTGAGCAGGTCGTCCTTGACCCTGCGCAAGCGAGCGCACAGCTCGTCCTGGCGGCTCCTCGTGTTCCTCCCGCTCTTCTTGATGATGGAGACCAGCTCCTTCTTGCGCCACAACACATTGACGTACCGCTCAACGTACTCGACGTAGTTCTGATCACGTCGCCTGTATTTTTGGGCCTCTGTCGCCAGCATGTAGCTGGCAGATCTCTTCACACCATCAGTCGCGCAAGAGTCACGAGCGAAACACTCGAAATGTTATTGCAGCAATCAACAGGTGATATGTGTACAAAGCGGCCAACTCGACAAGGCAAAACGTAGAAAACCCCGACGCCCGACACGGTTATGGATGGAGGCCTCAGCGTGGAGAACGCCCACAGACGGCACCGACTTGCTTCGCTCATGACAATCGCTACCGGGAAACCTGCCGGTACGAGCATCTCCCTCGACGCTGGAGTGGCCGCGCTGGTCGGTCTACGGAGCAGATCCAAGCTTTCTCTCCATGCGACGCTACAAGATCGAGGATGCGTCGAACCGCCTCCACAATCCACTAGGTCCTTGGTTCGGCGACAGAAACACGAGATACACAAACAAATCTTTGCGTGTGAGATGCTTATCTATATGTACAGCCGTGAACGCGATCGTTCGTTGTATCGTTTCTAGCGTGACTAGTGTGTAGAATGTTTCCTGCAGAGTTTGCGCCGCAGGTGCATTCTCATCCTTCGGCCCCATGGTAGTACAGCTCTCACTCTGTTGCCGTGAAGTTCCACCAACCAAAAGCGAAGTACCAAGTCCGCACGATATGAGTCCGTTCTTGCTCTTGTCATTCTCATCATCACTATCTCTGGTTTGCATCATGCTGTCGCGTCGTGCAATACAGCACCACGCGGCATGACGGGATTTGGACTGAGGACCATCTCGGTGGCCGCTGTGTACGACGATATCGAATGATGTTATGGTCAGAAATTTAGCTGAGCCGTCTAGCGCAATGCTCCTAGCATGTCTATCGGCCTTTGATGGCGACACCAACAACTTCATAAGTGATGTTGGTTTCATTGATTGACTACTATGAATGGACACATTGAGTGTGAGTCAGCAAGAGGACAGAAAAGGTCCCTTTTGATGACGAATAAAGGAACTCCTCATTAGCCAATCGGAATCTCTCAATTCGACCCGTCAGGTCCATAATACTTACCAGTCACTACAGTGCTATTCATTCAGTCGTGGTGCCGCTTGTTTCTGGCCCAGAGTCGTCTCATCGAAGTGCTCATGAAAACAAAATCTAGCCGTGTGTCGCTTCCTTGATATGTACTGAACATTTCAAACTATCACGGGCGAATTTCCAAAGAGCCGCACTGGAAGTCTTGTCTCCCACAGCCTTTTGTACCCGCATTGTAATGCTATGGCATCCCCTCCTTGAAGAGAATATACGTACTCCAAAAGGCCAAATTGAGGCGTTCCAGTGGTTGTGTATCTGGTTCTTTAAATATCATGGTGGGGGATTGGAGATATTTGTTCCTACCCTTCGAGCGTTCTTTAACGCCTGAAAACCAAAGAGTTGGGCCACGAGTTTTTAAAGTTTCAAAGGAAAGGGTTTCGAACGGATCACATTGGCGTTTTGGTGGTGGCTCATTTCTTGGCGATGCTCTTCTTTCATCATAACCGGCTCAGCTTGTGTTAGTGTTTGTTTGTTGAAAAGAGCAAAGCCTCTTTTCAGTACAGCCTTGATTTTTGGCTGCCCTGTAGCTCTAACCAGATGTCAATCTCTAGTTATGCATCGCTCGTCGGCTTGTGGGTGGACTGTGGATCTCCACTTCGCATCTTCGAGCCGCTTAGAAAAAACAGTGTGAGGGAGATGCGCTTCCTTGCAGTCACCTGCACCATTTATTCGATGTCTACAGACCTGTTCAATCTTATCCGAGACTACTGTTGACCGAAAAAATCACCGAGGTGGCGAAAGCAATCCACACGATTCTGAGAACCTAGCCTGAAGGAAGGCCACTGTGTGCATTGATGATAACCCCAAGATCGCACAACCAAGCGATACGATCGTTTTCTGGTTCTGTTCAGAATTCTGCGCGTAGTGTCCACGGATGAAATCTAATTCCAATACTTTGGACCGAAAGCAGTGCATGTATATCCAGTAAAGCTCAGCTGTAGAAGACAGTGTAGCGAGCTCTATGTCGTACTTTTCATTGATTTGTGCAGGCGTGTGCGTATTATACCTACCAACCGATTGCTTGGGCGAAAAGACGGCTTCGAAGTACTGAAGCATCCATGAGATGTTGTGTGATGCTTCAGCAAACTCGATAAGAATAATGGGAGAAAAGCAAATTAATTTAGAAAACGAAAGTGTAACCATCCACTCACTCTGTTGATGGTGCTCTGTCGCGTCGTCTTCCGGGGAAACATGCTGAGCAGAGCTGCGATCTCCCCGTATCGGATAGCCTGTGTGTGGCTGCTGTCGTGAGAAAACCGTCTGCGGCTGTCCTATAACCCCATATGGCGATTAAAATTTAATAAATCGCACAGTAAATATTAATAGTCAGTAGTACATATTATTTGGAGATGCTTGTGATCCTATAGCGAAGGATGCAATCCGACTGACTTCATAGTAGATCCCAAGACACTGGATAAGAAATGGTTTTATAGGTAGCGACACGTACGTGGCAGATCTCGAGATCGCTCGGCACTGCTGTAAACCAAGTTCATTAGCAAACGGAAAGGCGGAAACTGAATTTATAGACAGAAAAATATGAAGGGACGACTTGATGTTTTTTCTGGCAAGTTGCCGGGGTGAGGAGCCCTATTTAAATGAAGGGACTTGCTATTGTTTGGCCATTGTTCTGGGGGTACTTACGCCCCAGCATACATACCTCTGCGAGGTGGCGACACTGCGAGTGAGCTACAAAGGTGTCTGACTAAGAGATCGCCACGAGTTTATATTAAAATTCGAAGCCCTCATGTGTTAGAATACTAAGATAAATACATCGGAGTACTCCCAGAATTTCCATCCAGCTAGCTGATTGACGTCAGTTCACACACCACACACACCACACACACGCTCTTTCGGTTCTTTCACTCTCGAAATTGTGATTACGAATCTGGTGATACCTGGAGCTCTCTCCATCCAAACTTCTTACTCGCACCACTTCCAATCAGTCGGAGACCAAATGTGCTTGTCTTTGCAGCTTGAAGCTTCGAGCAGCCACACCACTATTAGGTAAGAATCCCAAATGCTTGCCTTTAATGATCCGGTTCTGGAGAAATCACGCTATCTCCTGGTCGTTTTCTGGTTATGTATCCGACGACAACGCGTGCCCAGTTCGCTGCTTCCGCACCACCCACTCACCCAGCAATACCAGTACTTTCGAGTTTTCAGTCGGATTATCTTGGTGATCCCTTCCTGACTGGATCGTCCTATGTCAAATGTGCTACAGTATACTCTTGCGAGCGCTTGGTTTTCAGCAGTAGATCATTTCCAAACTCGCCATCTACCTCACAAGTACCACTCGAGCTTCGTCGCTTACAGCCCAATCTACCACCTACCTGTCCCAAGATGGCTCCAAACTTCGCATCCGCTCCAACCGCTGAGAGCACCACCGCTACCAACTC
>JAASFI010000566.1:0-23533 GCA_023333705.1 Globisporangium viniferum | reverse complement strand
CACTTGTGTTAGCACACAAAGCTTGTACAAAGTTGTTTGACTGACTCAGGAGAATCCTGTCTGTGCCTTGTTTTGTTTTGTGCGCAAGCAAGCAAGTGTTGTGTGCAACTAACGCCGTGCGCTGTATGGACACAGGGTACCTGACGCACCGAATGGATATTTGTTTCTACCGCATGCGCGTGCAAAAGCAAGTGCGTAGTTGTGTTTGTTTGCTCGCTTGCTGCTCCAGCCCCAGGGGTTCAACTCTCCGGGGCAAATCTCTCGTCCTTACTTGGGCTCTCGACCTTTGTCGAGGTCGCTCAATTAGACTTGCATTTACTATGATATCGACGGCCTCCGACTTTAAAAACTTGCAAGTACCTCGCTCAACTGGTGTGTGGTCCCCTCCAATACAAGTTTCAAGAACAATGGTGCCACCGTACTTTGTCGAGGGACTAGGGTAAAGTCAGTCCGCCACAACACGTTTCGACCCAAAACAAAAATTAAGTGAAAAATCGTGTCTCGATCAATTAGAGTAAGAGAGTTGAGAAAGCGACGAGATGCCCTGCGCCGCGGCCGACTGCGCTCTGGACGACGACACTTTGGACGTCCAGCCGTGCGCCACGTGCCAGCGAGCCGTGCACCACGTGTGCAGCAGCCAGTTCTTCAACGGAGATCTGTCCAAACGGTACGTGCGGTAGCGTCTTCGAACAACAAGGACTGATGCAACCCTCGATTATACTTTCTTACTACCCAGTGCTGTATCTGATGTACCTGGAGTCTAACTGCCGTTCCCTTTGCAGCTTTTGTAGTGGCGAGTGCGTGCGAGTGCACCACGCGTTGGAGGGTGGCGAGTATGTCGCCGCCGCTGCTGGGTCGTCGTTCGACGCCGACGGCGTGCCCATGCACATCGGTGGCCACAGCAGCCCACACAGGGCTCGAGACCCTGTGTGGAGTGTCATTCATACCCTCACGACGCCCTTCGTTCGCGTGTCCAAGAGCGGCGCGGAGCAGACAAAGACTCACGTCTGTCTGCTGTGCACGCGGGCCGCAGCTGCGCAAGGACGCTCGGCGACGCAGTGGCTGTCGGGCTTGTACAACATGCCGAGCACGTCGAACGCCAAGACCCACTTGATGCGAGCGCACAAGAAGCACCCCCTCGTCCTTGCTATCGCCAGAGGGGACCGAGAAGCTGCGAGCACGAAGAGGAAGAAGAAAATCAGCAGGACCGCAGCGGATCTTGAAGCGGATGACGCAAATGATGAAGAAAAAGGTGATGAGGACTCTGCTGGGCAGGAGGCGGAGTCGAAAGACAGCGAGGAAGAGAATGCCGATGAGAATGATGAAGCTGTGATTGGTGGTGCTGCGAGCGCCGACAGATCATTCGACGCTGACGGCGTGCCCGTGCACATCAGCCACAGCAAGCCCGTCAAGGCCCGCGACCCTGTGTGGAGTGTGATTCATACCCTGAAGACGCCTTTCGTCCGTGTCTCCAAGAGCGGCGTGGAGCACACCAAGACTCACGTCTGTCTGTTGTGCACGCGGGATGTCGCCAAGCAAGGACGCTCCGCGACGCAGTGGCTGTCGGGGTTATACAACATGCCAAGCACATCGAACGCTAAGACGCATGTCTTGCGAGCGCACAAGAAACACCCCATCGCCGTCGCTGCTGCTTCAGGGAACCAAGCTACAGCTGACGAAGCTGACAAAGCTGCGGACACGGAGGCTGCTGAGCAGGTGTCAGACGGCGACGAAGAGGGAGAGGATGATGTCGGCGCTGGCGTTGCCAGTGCTAGTGGTGGTGCAAGTGCCGCCGGAACCTTTGAGGCTGATGGCGCGGTGTTTGATGCCGACGGCGTGCCCGTGCACATCAGCCACAGCAAGCCCGTCAAGGCCCGCGACCCTGTGTGGAGTGTGATTCATACCCTGAAGACGCCTTTCGTCCGTGTCTCCAAGAGCGGCGTGGAGCGCACCAAGACTCACGTCTGTCTGTTGTGCACGCGGGATGTCGCCAAGCAAGGACGCTCCGCGACGCAGTGGCTGTCGGGGTTATACAACATGCCAAGCACATCGAACGCTAAGACGCATGTCTTGCGAACGCACTCGGAGTATGCAGCACCAAGCGAAGATACAACGAGCGCTGAGAAAGAGGTCGAAAGAAGCCCGAAGGAGGTAGCTTCTTCCTACCTTGGCAAGCGCCAGCTGAGGGAGCGTAAGGCCACGCCGTCAGTCTCGCAGGATCTACGGCCGTCGCCATTAAAGAAGAAGAAAAAGACGACGAAGGAATCCACCGTAGTGGGCGCGGCGGGGGTTCGGGCGTCGAGTGAACTTGTGAACGCAATGATTGCGAACTGGTTGGTCGAGGACGGACTGCCTTTCGAGACAGTCACCTCGACCGCCTTCAAAGACATGATGACGATGGTCACAGGCAACACGGACCTGACGATCATGTCGAGCGAATCGTTCGACTTGACGCTGGAGGCACAGTTCGAGCTGTTCGTGAGCACGGTGAAGAACTTTCTCAGCGAGCAGCAAGCGCGAGTGCACGGCGAGAAGTTCCTGTCCTTGACCCATGACGTGCAGAAAGACAAGAACGGGGCCGTTCTTGGCGCGTCGGTCGCCTTCATTGATCATCAGTGGAAGTTCCGTCGCATTGTGCTATTGGCGTCAGTAAAGAACGACGACGACAACCACCGGCTCGGCGAAGCCGAAGTCACGAAACTGACTGAACAGCGGGCGAAGAAGATGTACGCTGTGGACGTGGAGTCCATGACGAAGTTTGTCGTGTCCAACATGACTTTGTCGGCTCAACAAGCCGCAAATTCCCTTGAAGCTGAGCAAGAGAACTATGGCACACGTCTTCTGGACCAGTGCATTGCGTACGGAGTTGGGCTCAAGGAGGATACGACGTCGACGCAGACGTACGATGCTGCAGCGAACACGCTGAGCACGTTGGAGGTGGTTGTCACTCCGGGAGGACCCTTGCCACAAGGCGCGAGTGCGATCCAGAAACTTCGCGCGCTGCACGACTACTTCTGCAATGACGAAGAGCGACTGGGGGCTCTGTCGCGCATCCAGAGCGCGCTCTCGTTGCCGGTGGTTGGACCACTGACGGATGTGAACGAAGGACAAGTTGCGTCTCCGTGCCTCTTGATGCGACGCTCTGTTCTCAACTACACGGCGATGAGCGAGTACTTTGAGACGGCTGAGCGCCTCGCTGACAATCCTTTTTCCTGCATCACCAGTGATGACTGGCAGCTGATCTGCGAAATGGAAGGCGCGACCAACTTCCTGTCGGAGCTCGCTCTGGCTGAAGCGCAGAAGAAAGAGAGCAGCACGCTCGCCTCCTTCATGACTGTGTTCCGGAAGATGGCCGAGACTGAGCTCAAGTGCAAGAGCTTCCAGTGCTTGACGCTGGCTACTCCGACGGCGTCGATGGATGAGACGAACCAAGAGCGTGTGGTCGTGCCGCTAGAAGACTTCAGCTTGCCGGGCAAGGTGTGTGTCGAGCGTTGTCTGAGGCAACTGGATAGCCGCTTCCCGTCCGTTTCGCCGGAAGAGACCATGATCCTTCTGCTGGATCCGCGTACAAAAGACGTTGCGGCGAGCATCGTGGACGACATGGCCACTAGTGGACTACCGGCAGAATCTCTGGTCAGCAAGGCGCGCGAGCTGCTAGCTGGGGAGCATTTGCGGTTGTTCAAGGCGATGCGGTCGAAAAACGCTTCGTCATCCTCCGCCAGCACTACCGCCAACAACGAAGACTCCAGAGACGCGGCGCCAGAACCGAGTGCTCGCTCTCGCCGCCGCTCGCTCTTATTCGGCGCGCGAGTACCGATCGCCTATGACAAAGAAGCCGACGTCGTTCTGCAGAGGTGGCTCGACCTCGACGTCGACTGGGCTCGCGTGGCAGCAGAGCAGAGCACGACCGGAACGAGCGAGGCGGAGTTCAGGCGTATGATGAGTGTTAAACAGGGGCGCTCGGTCGTGTGGGACCTACTCGAGCTCTACCGCCAGGTGGACATCTTGCGCTGGTTCCGAGACGAAGGCGAGAAATCGTTCCCGTCGGTCGCGCTGCTGGCACGAATTTGGCTCGGCAAGGTGTCGTCCTCAGCGTTCCACAACCGCGTGTTCTCGAACGCAGCAGACGGCGGGATAAGTGGGGACCCAAAGCGCACTCGGGCCGAGAACGCTCGTGCCGAGAAGCAGTTGCTGCTGCAGCACAACCGCGACAGTTTTCCAAGACCTGTGTCAGTAGAGTTGGTGTGACGTGGGAGATTGACTGAACATGCCGCGGCTGTACTTGTCCGCCCGTTGATCACTTTGAATTTGGTCCAACAGTTTTTCATGAAAGAGACAAAACTTTGCAGGAATCTGTTGAATTAGTTTGCTTTTGCCGTCGGCCACAAGCTACTCTCTCTCTCTCTCTCTCTCTCTCTCTCTTTGTTTCCAAGCTATCGGCACTTTGAAGTCTCGGAACTGACAACGGAGTTCGCTAGTTCCACAGTTTGGACTTGTTCACCTCTGCAGCTGCGTGGATCTTCTCATAGAGAACCCGCTGGCTCGACTGGTAATGCAAATCCCCGCCAGCTGTATCTAGGACGGGGTAGATCTGCGCAAACTCGTTCGTAAACTCTGTGGTGGTCACCAAAGTATTCGTGCTGCTGTGGGCGAGTGGTATCGTAGAGGCAGTGTCCACATCAGTAGTGAATGCGGCAGTGACTGGTCCTTGCGTCGGCCCTGGGTCTGCCTCGGGGGTGCCACCCGGAGAGACGCGATTCTTCTTCTGGAAGATATTCCGAATGCTCGAGAGCTTCACAGGAGGCGACTCGATTGTTGCGCTGAGAGTCGCACCACTTGAGCGTACCTTGACCGGCTGCTCCTGGCTCGGGTTGTTTCGACTCTCTTCATCGGTGTCGTCGTGGTCGTCGCTGCCATCTTCGAGATCAGAGCCAGCAGAGTTGTCATCATCACTGCAGTTATCCTGTTGCTGAACCGAGTCGCCAGTGGTTGGGCCACCATCAGCATCATCTTGCTCTTCTGGACGATCTGAATGTCGGAACAGCTTGACTGGTGCTTTGCTGTCGCTATCTTTGGCTTCCACTTGCTGGTTCTGGAACTCTCCACTACCAGCAGCAGCAGCGGCAGCTTTCAGAGCAGACTCAGCTTTCCTGGTATTTAACGCTGGCTGTGTCTTCCACAGCCGCTTTGACCACTCCAGTCGGTTGGCTTTCAGAAATGCTCGCTTCCTCTCGTTCGTGACGTCGACCAGCGTCAGTGTCGCGGAGATCAGCGCGCTCTTGATCTCCCGGTCGAGGGGCGAGTCTCCAGCGAAGCTCGGCGCGTGGTTCACCTCAAAGAGCCACGCCTTGCCGCTCGCGTCGAGCATGATGTCGAACCCGAGCACTTCGAAGCACTTCGGCCCCCACGCGGCGTCGTTCTCGCCAAAGAAGCTCTTGTACGACGAGCTCAGCTTGGGCTGGATGCACAGCAGCGTCTTGACCACGATGTCGCAGATCTGCGTCCACACCTGGGGACTCGAGTACCGCCCCGAGTTGTCCAGGTACTTCATGATCGCAGCGAGACTGCGCTTGCTCCCTTTGTTCTCGTCACCTGTGCTCGCCTGTTGGAAGTGCTTGCTGTGCTTGTTGACGGCATAACTGCAGCATCACAGGACACCAGAAACGCACACGTCAGCAGTGGTATTCCTTACCAGGAGCCATGGTATACACTCCATACACTGACGTACTTGGTGAGGTGCATGCGCTTTTGGCTCAAGTTTTTCTTCGTGGGCCGCTGGAACGCGCTCGTGCAGAAGCGCGCGAGCCCGTTCTTGAAGATGAAGATCTTGAGCGGATGCACGCTGAACACGAGCACGTAGATGCGCAGGTCGAACTTGAAGCCGTCGATGAGCAGCGGGTTGTCAATGTACCGCTGCACGACACAGGGCTCCCCCTTGGGCACCTTGGCGAAGCTTTGCACGAGCGAGATGCCTTTCCCCTGGCAGAGCGTGCGTGGCTTCGTGATGAACGTCGCGCTCTTTGGCGCCTTCTCTATGCATCTCTGGAGCTCCACGTTCTCTGCAGGGAACAGAAACGACCTCGGGAAGAAGTCGAAGTCGTCCGGGAGTACTTTGTAAATCGCGTTCCTGTCCAAACCACATCACAGCAAGCAAGGTACTCCGTTTAGCAGTGTTCTTAGGTAGACTCAATTCACAACGAGAGAATTGTAACAATGACGCACAGGTTGTTGGCGAGGAAGTCCTTGCGGCAGATCTCCTCCATGGCGGGGAAGTGGTTGATCTTCTGGAACGCGCTCAGTCGCGGCAGCTCGCGCAGCAGGTCGCCGCGGTCGCTCCACCAGATGTCCCACTTGGGTTTGGCATCGTCGCCCTCTTTCGCCTTGACGAGCCGGAAGCCGCGCTCACGCAGGCACTTCTTGATCACCGCATAGCGACACGCTGTGATGTCTACTGTGACGCGGCACCCCGCGCGCCTGCCGCGCCGCTTCTGATTCTGGTTCCCACCAGCACTATCATGTTTTGCGTTGGCGTCGGCGGTCGAAGCGCTTGGAGGGATCTTGGCTGCTGCTGCTGCTGCTGCTGCTGCTGAGACGGCGCTGATGCTGCTGCTCGAGCCAGGAGCTCTGGTCTGCGTCGAGCTCAGCGATTTGCGGCGCGCCATCTCTTCTCGCTGTGATCGGTGACTCGGTCGAGACCTGCGTCGACAGCAAGCAGGCAGAGTACGTATACGGCAGGGCCGTTTCCGATTGGTAATGAAGTGCTCTAATAATAATGAGCTCTGCTCTCAACTCTCACAAATCTGGACACTGTTGTCGTGGTTGCCTACTTCGTGAGGGCGACGAGGAATGAGCCTCCTGGGAAGAACCACAAAACCGTCTCAATGAGAACATTGGAGCAGAACTACTTATTTCAACAACAGCAACAACTCTAATAGGCGTCGAGGCATTGCGACTTGAGACTTGCGCTGCTGGCGAAGTGAAGAGTTGAACGTGATAGTTTTCAACTGAACTTTGGAAAACCTGAGGTAGTACTTGCTAGTCTGAGAGCAGGAACCCCAGCAAGGACGCCAGGATTGCTATATACGTCCTGAGTCGCAAAAGGTGGCAAACTCTCCAGGTTCATCCCGCCAATACGTGCCAAATACTGTTTGTAGCGAGTCGCGTATTGTTATAATGTGCAAGGCCACCGCAACAGAAGTACTCGAGATGCATTACAAACGAGACTCATTCGACCACAGAGTCAAGAGCTAAATGGCCGATACACTAGCCACACAACAACATTGCGACTACATTTTTTCGAGAGACCTCCGCTGGAAAGTCGGGCGATCTGCTTGGCTTTCTTCAACCTCGAGATCTTGAAGCCGACTTCAAGACAACGACGTGCTGATGAGGATGGTCAGGGCCAACCCAAGCTGCAGAGCGTGCATATCACGGGGATATGCTCAATGCTCAATGCTCAATGCTCAATGCTCAATGCTCAATGCTCAATGCCGGTAACGTTATATTGGCATGAAAGCCTGCTGGTAGGATATCAACGAGGATGGAAGCGTGTACATATTATGACTATCAGTGTAGCATCCGACATCCATAGAAAAAGCAAGACAAAAAAAGAACCGAGTGTTTTGACTGCCTGTTCAGTTGAACTCGCGCCGTTCGGCCCCAAGAGACGCCCGTTCAAGCGACACCAAGGCCAAGAAGGTGCTCTCACTCACTCACTCACTCTCCCCAAGCGACCGCCCTTAAAGACCCTCAAGCAAGCAAGCCATGGTGCTGTTCCACGTGAAGCGCGGCGACAAGAACGAGTTCCTGTACGAGGCGCCGATCGCCACGCTCAACGACGCGCTCATCCGCGACCTCTGCTTCGTCAACAACGCGCGGCTGCGGCTGAGCGCGCTCGCGGACGCGCTGCCGGTGCTCGGCCAGTTCGGCGTCGCGAAGCCTCCGAACGAGCAGGGGCTCGATCAGTACCAGGAGGGACACGAGTCCAAGCCGCGCGGCGAGTTCTACGAGCCCGACCCCATGGGGCTGCGCACGGGCGAAGGTGTGAGTCCGCAGCTGCGCGACGTGCTCCAGCAGGTCGCGGAGGACGCCAAGGCGTACCTGAGCGCCAGGCAGCAGGTGGAGCGCAAGGTGTGCATGGACAAGGATGTGCTGCACGAGAAGCTCATGAACTGCAGAGGCGCAGTGATGATGGCGTTCCCCATGGGGCTCCCGGCGCACGACCCGGTCAAGCAGCTGCTGAACGCTAAGAACGTCGAAGACGCGCTCGCCGAGTGCTCGGCCGTGCTGGACGTGACCCCGGAGGATCACACGGAGCTCTGGTGGGCCGGCAAGCAGTTCTTCCGCGACCAGTACGTGCGCGACCTCGTGGGCAAGAACGAGAAGACCAAGGTGATCGTCAAGCTGCAGAAGAAAGGCGGCGGCGTGCCGTCGCGCGAGCCCGCCGTGAGCGAGGACGAGCGCAAGGCCATGATGGCGTTCTACTTCAAGAAGCAGGAGGAGCTCAAGAAGGCGGCCGACGACGACGCCGAGGACTACATGGCGTCGTCCTGGGCGGACCCCAAGTCGCTCAAGAACTCGCTGCGTGGCACAAACAACATCCGTCCGTTCTGAATGAATGAATGTACGAAGGCCCTAGGTAAAAAAAGGAAATCGATCGGAGCGCTTTCCGTGTGTTTATTACATTTTAGTATCAAACATCGCCTTCGAGGGCTGCAGCTGGCGCGTCACTCAGTTCTGCTGTAGCTGCTGCTACCAAGGTCTCCGGTGGCGGCGCGGAGTTTGTAGTTATTGTGCTAACGTGGCTACTGCTAGTGCTCTCGGTATGTAATCCTAACGAGGAAGACGAGGCGCTCATCATCGCGCTCTGCTTGCTTTTCTTGCTGCTGTGGCCGGGTTTCTTCTTCCGTCTCTCTTTTTTGGGTGACGACGGCGGCAGAGCGTCCTCGCTCTCCACTGGTGCGATCGTTGGCTGGGAGGGCAATGGCTCAAGAGCGGGAGCAGTCTTCAACACTGAGCTGATACCGCCAGTGGTAGCCAGACTCTGGGTCTTCTTCATCCAAGCGCCATCACCGTCGTCTGGTGTGCTGTGATCTTGCGTGTGAGATAGTGTCTCGTGTGAGAATGATAATGCTGCTGCAGTTCGCCCTTCTTCTAGATCCTCAACACCGTTCACGCGCGAAGTAACGCCAGGATTACTAGCCCCACTGAACGAGCCTGTAATGTCATCTTCATCGACCGCGTCTTTCCGCTTGGTTTTCTTGGACGAATGTTCTTTCTTGCGGTGTTTGGGCTTGGAAAACGACGGTGGCAACTCTTTCTTTCTGTGTGAGGACTCTTCCTCGTCTTCTTCTGCATCACCACGTGGGGCTTCGAGTGAAGTGGGCTCAGCAGACTCAGTGTTAGTTGCAGTTTGTTCCTTTTTCTCAACGACTGGCTCGCTGGGCTTCTCCGCCTCTCCTGGGTCTGCTGCTTTCTCCACGTCCGAGGGATTCGCAGCGCTCGTCTTTATTCGCTCAGCGTTCTTGTCCTCCGCAAGTGGACTGTCACCATCACTATAGCTGCTGGCTGCTTCCAAGTCGGGCTCTGCTTCTTCTTCTTGTGCGTCTCGCTGCTTCTGGCCGTAGCCGCTTGTTGGTGCGCGAATCACGTTCGGAGAGAACGACATCGCCCGGGAAGAACCGCTCATCGCCATCGATTTCAGCCGACTCGAAGGCTCACGGGCAAGTAAGGCTGGTGAACCGTCACTGTCATCGCCACCAGTGAGCACGGTGGTAGTGGTGGTGGTGGAGATCGCGGGCTTTAGTCCTGCATCCCAGTCAAACTGAGTTGCCGGCTTGGCAATCTCTGCTGCTGTTGGCACAGTCCACCTCTCCTCAAACTTAGACGCTGGGCCACTTGTCTTCTCTCCGTCGCCACTACCGCCCGACTGCTGCGGCTGATGTGAGTCGAGCAGCATCTCGTGGTTCTCAGTCACGTCGACCGCCAGCTCCATCATCATTGACGTTTCGTTCACACTGCGTCCTGCGCTGTCTGTGCTGCTCTCCTCTTCATGCTTCTCAATGTGCCCTTTACCGCTGCCCTTTGCTTGCATCGCATCGCCACGGACACTCGCAGTTCTACTTGACTGGAATTGCTGTTGTTGCTGCTGTTGTCCTCCTCCTCCTCCGAGTTTCCTGCTCTCGCAGAGCTTGACGAGCTCGTCCTTCTTGTCGCGCTTGAGCACCTGGAGCGCTGTGGTGCCGCCGCGGTCCGCGAGTTCAAAGTCGGCGCCGACTGAGACCAGCAGCTGCGCGACCTCGCTCTGCCGCTTGCGGCACGCCATGAGCAACGCGCACTCGCGGCGGTTCACACTCGTCGCATTGAGGAACTCACGGTCATCCCCCCACCGGAGACACACGAGCATGCTCTGCACGACGGAGAACAGTCCGTTCGCCGCGGCAAAGTGCAGCGCCGTGAGTCCGTGGGAGTTGGCTTGCTTCCAGGCTGCCACGTACGAGTTCGGGCGAGTCGGCACTGATGATGGCGACTGGACCTTGTCCGCTTCGGTCTCCTGGTTCACAGATGACGATACTGACACTGCTGCCGGTGTTGCTGGCAACAGGCGCAAGAGTTCCATCGCGCACTTCCTTGCTCGCCTCGCACGCCAGCAGCAGCGCGTGGCTCCCCGTTGTGTCGCTCGTGGCGAAATCTGCACCATGCTTGATCAGGATGCGTACGACGCTCGCGTGGCCGTACTTTGCTGCGAGCAGCAGCGCAAACTGCTTCGAAGATGCCACGGGCGTCGACGCCGGCACGCCGCAGTTCACGCTCGCCTTGTGCGCGAGCAGCTTGGCGACGATGTCCACGTGGCCGTTCATTGCCGCCGCAAGCAGCGGGTTCAGGCGGATGTTGAGGTCTGCGACCGAGTTGTAGACCACGCCGGCCTGCTTGTCGATGCTGACGATGACGACCGCCGCATCAGCACCAGTCTCCAGTGGTGGTGTGACCGAGTCTCCTGTAACATGGTCGGCGTACTGCTTGAGGATCCAGTCCACGACGTCGATCATGCCCTCGAGACTCGCGAGCAGCAGCGGCGTCACACCTTTTTCGTTCTGCAGGTGCACGTTTGCACCATGCTCGAGCAGCCACATCGCCGCCTTTGGGCGGCAGTACTGGCACGCGTAAATCAGCGGCGTGCTCTCCCACATGCCGCGGATGTTGATCAGATTGGTCTTCGCCTTTGCCGCCTGCTGCGCCACGCGCTCCATGTACGCGAGGTCACCGTTCTTGACCGCCTTGAGGAACTGGATGCTGAGCTCCTCGAGCGTCAGGTGTGTCAGGTTTTGTTTGTCGCTGGGCAGGAGCTGCAGACTCGGACCTTTTGCTAGTGTTGATGATGATGGGGATGAGGATGACGGCAGATGAGGACTCGTTGACGGCGAGGGCTTTGCGTTTGCGATCGCAGCCACGCTGGGCGACGTGCTGCGAGCATTTGGGGGCGGAGGACCGAACGAACCTGGAGGAATGGCGGGTCCACTTGGAGTACTACTGCTCGGTGGCGGTGCTCGTGCGGCGATCTCTGGTGGTGCAGTCGGTCCCTGGGGCTCGGGCACTAGCGCATTTGGCTTGTGCTTCTTCTGGGTCGCGGGTCCTCCGATGTTGTTGTTGCGGTGGAAGAAGAATCGGTTGCCGCTGGTAGTGATCGCAGTGCTGCTACTGGCGGTGGTGGTTGTGTTGGTATTCGACCCGGGCGTGACAACGGAGAACACGCCATGGGGCTGCACCGTGTTTCTCGACTCGGCGCATCCCATCCCATGCAGTCCGACCCAGGTACAACGCGTAGACCAGCCTTTCTCAGAATGGGAATGCGGTGGTGGAGGCCGACAGCTAGCTCGCAAAGACTGTCTTCAATTAGGTCTGGCAGCTGATACCCATACACAAGAAAGCCTCCTGAGCAGCTGAGTATTCGTCCAGATGGTCCTCCTTGATGGCGGTAGTAAGAAGCTGAAGCCGAGGAGCAGTCCAGTCGAGGCTCTCTCTCTCTCTTTCTCTCAGGCTCACACAACTCGTCGAATGCCCTGGCGCTGGTTTTAGAATTAGAGGAGCACGCGAGGTGAGTGTGTGGTGGTGTATTTGCAGCCGCATTCTTCATTCGGCTCACCTCCAGCCCAACGGAAATAGCATTCTCGCCACGTCTCACCTACTACCGAGAGAAGGTGTACTAGTAAACGACTCTGGTGTCCACCCACATATCTAAGACCTACCCAACTATATCCAAACCAAGACAAGCAAACCCCTGATGCTTTTCTCTCATCACTAAGAGTCTTCGTACTGAGATTCAACGTGGTAGTGTCTAATGTCAGAAAAGGCCCCAACTGAGAATGTTGCAAGTAGTAAATAGAGTTGGTGGGGTTGATAGATTAGTAGATATGAATGGGTGTGCTTTGAGGTCCGGAGAGGAAGCCTACAGCCTTGCCCTTTGTGTGTCTATCGTGAAATTCTAGCAATTTGTTCTCGGCGCCAGCGCGTTAGCCGAGTTTGAACGACGACGCGCCGCCTGGTGGGCCGTACATGCGCTTCGTGCGGCGGCCGTCGCCCCCGTCCTGGCTGCCCATGCCGCCGGCGAAATAGTCGCCCGTGGCGGCGCTCGACTGTTGCTGTGAGCCGCTGCGACGCACGATCTGGGTCGACTGGTTGCCGCCGTACTGATGCTGCTGCTGTTGTTGACCGTACGAGTCACGTGGCACGGCCCCGGGCGGGAGCGTGATGTTGTCGCGCTCGCGCTGCACCGCCGTGGGGTTCCCGTAGTACGACGACTTGTCCGCCACGGGGTTCTGCTCGGGGGCGTCCTGGCGCGGGAAGCGGCGCGCCTTGCGGTCGTCCATGTACGACGGCACGTCGTTGCCCGCGTCGCTGCCAAAGATGAGCGAGCCGATGGTCGAGCCCCCGCCTGGGGGTTTGTTCAGTCGCGTGCTCGAGCGCTCCGAGATGTGGTTGTTGTTGTTCTGCGTCGGCGCTGGACCAGAGAAGCGGTTCGCCATGGTGTAAGTACTTGCGTGAGTATCTTGAGAAGAACTTGGAGAGGTCTTGAAGAAGAAGGCGGCTGACTGTGCTGAGACGGCCGAGTCGAAGAGTGTCGCTTGAAGTGGACCTGCACGGAGCTCAAGTCTGGGAAACCATCCATCGGATCAACTCCACCATCGTCCAGGCGAGACAGAGGGAAGAGGCAGGAGCGCGATCTATTTGGAGACCTCCAGTCGGAGTTTCTCTTTTTCTTCTCTCCATCGTCGCGCTTCGTGGCCCTCGGCTGGGTCTTCGAGGGCTGGCAGCATCACGGGCTTCAAAGTCACACCCCAGAGCCCGAAATCCATTCTGATGCGTCTCGCTCGCTCCTTGTTCTCGCACAAGAGTATTAATACTTTCGATAAAAAATGATCCAGAGATCCTCCCTTGACTTGAGTTCACCCCTCGGTCGATTTCTGAAACCTTCGGGGTATATTGGAGAGTCCTTAGTCGTTGGGTCTTCTTTCGACTCGTGCAGTACTCCTTCAGGCTTGATCGCGTTCACTCGAAGTGTGACACACTGACTACTGACATGCCCAGTGCCTTCTGGGGTAGCTGGACCTGGAATCCTCATCATTCCGGTGATGGCGATGATTGTTTGGAGTCTGACTCCGACTCCGACTTCTTCTCCGCGAGCGACTACTTCGTTCGTCATGTCGAGTTGTTTTCGAATCGTTTCGGTCACGACCTCGAGAACGACTAACGCTCCGAGTACGACTCGATCTGTGTCGCTTGCTATGGTTTTTGCTGTTTACGCTGCGCGATCTACTGCGAGATCGTTTATCAAGCTTCACTTTGTTTCCCTCATCATTAAAACGCTCAGCTTGAGCGCGGACCATGTCGCGAACTCGAAGCGCGTCTGTCAACGACATCCACTCTGCTGCTGCAGTAGCTTTTCGGGAGTCTGGCAGTGTGCGCTGGGTATTTTCACGCCTCTCCGTCCTCTCCCCATCGTTGCTGCTTGCCTCCTCCTCAATGAGCTCCCAGCCGGTCTCCATACTCAGACTCAGCATTTGCTTCTCGAGCACCTCGTGCAGCACTAACTGCGCGCTTTTCGCGCCGCTGCCTTTCCCACGATACGTCGGTCGTCGGTGCTTGTAGTCACCACTGGTGTCATCAGCTTGGGGCAGTCTACTCTTGCTCTTGGCACTCTCTCGCTCCAGCTCTACAAGAGAAAGTTCCACGAATCAATCGAGTTGAGTGAGTTGCCAGCTAGTGATATGACAGTAGCTGACTAATGTTGAGAGGGTTAAGAAACACTCACGAGCCTGCTCAGTGTTCCTCATTTGCTGCAGCATTCTACTCGCACGCGCGGCAGCCTCTTGCTCCTCACGAGACCGAATCTGCTTTGTCAAGCTCTCTTTTGTGGTTTTCTGTCCAGGGTAGACAAGGAATCCACATACACAGTAGCAAAAATGACGTGAATTAGTCTATCAATCTCACAATTCACGTGATAGGTATCACTTTGGAGCTCGCGATCACGTACAAACACGACTCGCACTGCGATTTCCACGACCAAGAACTTCCAGAGCGCCAACACAAACCGCTGCAAATGCACATCAGTAACAACAGAACAATACGACAGCCAGTGATCAGCATTCTCGCATGATCAGCTATGAAATGGGACGACTAGCGTACCGTTACATCATCGCCCAGGAACTCGTGGAGCTCGAGCACGAGCAGGTCCGGCTGGCAGAACTCCGGGTGTTCGAGCAGCCCCAGCACGTATTCCACGAGGTCCATGTCGAGCGGGTCGTCCTTGAACACCGTGCGGCTGAGCTCGGCGATGAGCCAGCCCTGCACACTCTTTCTGGATACAACTGCCGTGGTCATAGTGGCATCAGATCCTGAGCCTTCTGCCTCCTGCCCCCAGACCAGCACCTCAAACGCGCGCGGGATGCGCTTCCAGCGCTGCACTTTGGCGTAGAACTCGCCCGCGTCCGCTGCCATGTGGGAGATCGCGCTCACGACGCGCTCGCGGGTGTCCTTTGAGTCTGTAGAGGCGTCTTCTTGGTCTGGTAATGCAGTGTCAGTAGCATCAGAGCCTGTAGTTCCCTTCACTTCCAGCGCTGATAATGTTGATGGCTCCAATAGACTTTGTATGAGAGGTTCTGTGTCAGCACCAGTAGCTCCTGGGTCCTCTTGCTCTTCACACACGGAGGTGTCGCCATTTGAGTTGCTGTCTACGCCAGTTGGCGCTGTAGCTATTGTAGTAACAGCTTGATTGTCTGGTGCTTTACAGTCGCCGCTTGCAGCTCCATGTCGAATGCGCTCGACGCTCGGTGCGTTCGTGTAGAAGAACTGATGGATACAATTGAAGAACGACGAGGTTAGATGAGCACAACATATTCCGACACTCTCGCACTCTATCCACACCCATATACACAATGAAAGTACGTTGAGAACAGCAGCGTACCTGGTGCGACGCATGCGGAAAGTGCTTGATGCCATGGACAGTTCTCTGCTTGTTTGCAACAGGTAACCAACACGTCAGTTTGCATTCGAGAAAGCAAGCAGCGCACGAGGAGCTCAATAGAGAGCAACGCAGAACGCACCAAATGGGTCTCGAGCGCAGCTGCGCGCAGGAAGTGCCGGTCGGCGCAACTGCAGCTCACAAAGTCCGCGGACGGCAGCGCGCGCACGCCCGTGTCGGCGCTGAACTGCGCGATGCGCTGCGAGAGCGCGCTCGCGAACGCCAAGTGCTCGCTCATCGGTGCTATATTGCTTGCAAATGCAATTGATGCTCTGAAAATTGACCCTGTCGTGAGTATACAAGAGACCACTGTACTGCCTCAAAGAATATCGGGATGTTGGGCATGTTCTGAATTTGCAAGGGATCACTGTACTGTGTACGATTTCGACTGTCTCATCTCACTTGTGACAGATGAAAACCAGCATGTTGGATGGTGCCACCTAAATGATGAACTGGGATCAACTGCGAGGCATTCCGTTGTTACAGCCAACCTGCAATTCGTTTTCTCTTTACTCGTTGTGTTCTTTCTTTCTTTCTGTCTGTCTTCTTCTTCTTCTTCTTCTCTTGGCTCTCTGTGCTGACTTCCTGCGTTCTTGCACTCTACAGGTCGAGCAGCAGGCGGCGCGGGTCGGCGACCGATTCCGCGATGCTCTTGAGGAACGTCACGCCCTCTCGGCCGTCGATGATGCGGTGGTCGTACGTGAGCGACAGGAACATCATCGGGCGCGGCACGACCTTGCCGTTGACCACCGACGGACGCATCTTCACGCCGTGCACGCCCATGATCGCCGACTGCGGAGACGTCAGCATCGACGTGCTCAGGAGCGAGCCCTGCACACCGCTGTTCGAGACCGTGAAGGTGCCGCCGGCGAGGTCCTCGACCGCCAGCGTGCCGTCGCGCGCCTGCTGGCCGAGCGCCGCGAGCGACTTCTCCAAGTCCGCGAGGCCGAGCTTCTCGACATTGCGGATCACCGGCACCGCCACACCACGCTCCGACGCGACCGCCACGTTGATGTCCACGAAATCGTTGTACACAATCTCCTTCTCGTCCATGTCAATAACTGTCGAGACAGACAGACAGCACAAGACACATTAGCAAATCAACAAGCGTAGAGAACAACAACAACAACATGGGCGACCGCACTTACAAGAGTTGACGGCTGGCACTTTCTGCAGCGCCTGCGCGCTCGCCTTGAGGAACGCCGACATGAAGCCGAGCTTCACGCCGTGGGTCTTCTCGAACGACTCGCCGAGCTCGTCGCGGAACGCGATGAGGTTACCCAGGTCGCACTCCTGGAACGTCGAGAGCATCGCCGCCGAGTTCTGCGTGTCCTTCTGGCGCTGCGCCGCGCGGACCTTCAGCGCGCTCATTTGCACGCGGGTCTCGTTGCGGCTGAAGCGACCGCCCGATGGAACAGCCGACGACGACGAAGGGAACAGTGGCGCCGCAGCCTTCGCTGGGGCTGGAGCGGCGGCCTTGGCGGCAGGAGCTGGTGCCGACGCAGCTGGGGCTGGGGTCGAAGCAGCGGCAACAGGCGCTGGAGCGGCAGCAGCAGCTGGAGGAGCAGCCGCCTTGTCGAGCACGAAGAGAGGCGCTCCGACCTGCACGACGTCGTCCAACTTGGTCAGCACGCTGGTGACCTTGCCAGCGAATGGCGCGTTCACATCAACACTGACCTGTAGAGTAGTAGTTGTACTGTTAGCATGAGTTTTCAGGATCAAAGAAACTGCAGAATACTCTCGTACCTTGTCGGTCTCCACGATCAAAACTGGTTCATCGGCGCGCACAAAGTCGCCAACGTCTGCAGATCACAAGATCACACATACGCAATACTGGATGAGTCCCCATGCAACAAGCACGTTATGCAACCCGACACGAACACAATAGACAACGCAACGCACTCTTGAAGATCGTCACGACAGTGCCTTCCGAGATCGAGTCGCCCATCGATGGGACATTCACGGTCTCCAACTCCGGCGTGGACGCAGCAGCTGGGGAAGCCGCCTTGGTCTCAACAGGAGCAGCAGCAGCCTCTGGTGCTGGGGTCGAGGCTGGAGCAGAGGCGGCAGGGGCACCACCAGCCTGCTTGGTCACGCTGAACAGAGGAGCGCCGACGAGCACGTTCTCGTCGATCTTGGCGAGCTGCGCGTCGAGGAGACCGGCAAATGGCGCGCGCACGTCAACGCTGACCTTGTCCGTTTCCAGGACCACGACGACCTCGTCGACTTCAATGTAGTCACCAGGCGCTATTTACAAATAAAGAAATTGGCATTCGTGAGCGCAAGTCCTTCTTTTGGTTGTCGAGTGGTCGTGAGAGGAGGTTCGTCCGTACCTTTGAGCCATTCGACGACAGTGCCTTCCGAGATCGAGTCGCCCATCGACGGCACTGGCACCGCCTCAGACGCCGCTACAGCACACAATACCAATAGAACACAGCAGCAAAGGCAAAGTCAGCATTGTGTCGCATCTCAAGTCGGTCGCTAGGTTTTCATATACCTGAGGAGAACGCGCGCGTCATGATCTGTGGCTGGAAGCTGCTCGAACCAGAACACAAGCAAGCACATGCATAGAGTCAGCACCACACACACATACATGCTCATATCAACACATGCAATCCACGTAATCCCTCCATGCGTATATCGCACCTTCTCGCATGCGCGGCAGTGGTCTGGAGCGCCGAAAACGAGCGCATCGACGACGACGAGCTCAACTGCACGCACGCGGTGATCTGGGCAGCCTGCACGCATTCATTATTCAATCCGTCGGTATTCAATGTCTAGTGAGCTTTAGGAGATGCGGAGAACCGTAGGGAAAGCGCGCACGCATACATGAGCTACCCACCGCGGCGTTCGTGGAGGCGGCGGCTTCGACGCGGCGCGCCACGTAGCGGCCGCGCGATCGCACGTTTCGGCCCAGCGCTTGGAAGCTCATTCTCGCTCTGCCTCTGAGGTGTTAAAAGGGGATTTGCGGTTGCAGCACGACAGGAATCACCACAGGAAGTGGAGCGTCCTAGATAGAGCGACCCACATCTGGCACACATACCCAACAAAGCTTTGTAACAATTATCTAGTAGTCTGATATGTGTTCGTACAAATGTTTGTTGGCAAATAGCTTTTGCAATTAACTGCTAGAAAACCGATAGTTGTTCGTAAAAAGCGCGCCAACGCATTTGTTTTTGCCCCTAAAAACAAACATCAAAACAGCATTGCGAGCACATCCAGCAGCTCAAGGCAGCACATTCACGTCGTCATTGGCATTGACACGAGCTGGCTGCAGTAATCTCACCACCTAGCAGGGCATCGACAGCATGGGCGGTCCGCGTAGGAAGAGCACGGGGCAGATCACGATCACAGGTTTCCTGAGCTCTGTGCAGAGCAAAGTGGAGGAGAATGTGCAGTTCAAAGTGCCGTTCCTGCCGCTGACGTCGCCCGAAGAGCCCACGCCAGCCGCATTTCGCAGCGGCCTGCCGCTCTACGCGCACCAGCAGCGCTCGCTGTACCGCATGCTGCAGATCGAGTCCAGAGATGAAGAGGTCGCCAAGTTCAATTTCGGTATGCTGGACTACTACTCGAAGGGCGGCTGCTTAGCGGATGATATCGGCATGGGCAAGACTGCAACCATGCTAGCGCTGATCGTGTCAGAGCCAATCAATGTGCAAATGGGTGGGAATCTACTGGTCGCACCATCACATTTGCTAGCACAGTGGGAGCTCGAAGTGAACAAGTTTGTCCAGCCAGGCGAGATCAATGTCGTCGTGGGACTGCGCAAGTATCTGAGCATGGACAGCGCCGAGATCTCAAATCGCACGCTTGTGCTCGTCGGTGTCGAGGAAGCAGTTGCGTCGAGAGCGTACTACTACGACTACCACAAGATCTACCCTCGCGACATTGGCCCGCAGGGCAACCCGATGTCCGTGGACGAGGACGCCGCGATCGAGTACCAAGAGGCGGCGAAATTCGTGAGCAAGGCGTACTCTGGTCTGGTGTGGGTCACGCCGCTGCACATCCCCGTGAAGCCCTGGCGGCGTGTCATCTTTGAAGAAGTGCAGGACCTGGTGCTCCCCGGAAAGCAATCGCAGGACTGCTTCATCCAGCTCACGCGCAAGTGCGAGAACACGTGGCTGATCACCGCGACGCCTTTTCCCGAGAAAGCCGACTCGATCTACGCGAACAACCAGCTTTTAGGCTTCAAGCGGCTGCGCCTGATGCCCCACGACCCCGCGTTCGACGAGATCAAGAGGAAGCTGTACTTGCGCAACTGCGCGCAGGTGAAGCAGGACGCGATCACGAACAAGATCAAGGTGAACGAGACGTACGTCTCCGTCAAGCTGCATCCGCGCGAGCTTCTGCTCTGCAAGATCGAGCACGTGCTCGCCGCGAACAAAGCCGACGACGCGCTCGACATTGGCGCCGACGTCGCGACGGTCAACCCAAGTAAACAACAACAACCACAACAGCCAAAGCCAAACAGTGCCGCTGCTGCTGCTGGTGTACAGGATACAGCTGATCGAGCGAGCGCTGGACCGGCATCTGATCTCTGGTCCGAGAAGTTTGACCCTGTTCGACAGAGCTGTGTGCACGTTGGCGTCTCGGACCGCGTCATCGAGCGTGAGCGCGTCCGCAAAGAAGGGCAGGCGATGCCGACGATCGTGAACGTGAAGAACCCCTCCGAGGTGTACAAGAACGAGAAGTACCACCTCGGGCGGTCGCTCGCGGTCGCCAAGATGCGCAAAAAAGAGATCGACACGATGGAAGCGGCGACGCGCAACACGGTCGCGATCTGTCGCGCGATCACCAACCAGGTCTACTCGAGCGTGCGCCAGTGCTTTGAGAACATGGACGTCTCGGGGCTCGACCAGTTCTTCCACAGTCGCACCGGAGAGACCGAGGCGGGGTTCCGAATGCTGCGCAGCCACTACGGGTCTGGAGGTAGGTTCATTGAGCCCACGGAGCTGATCCTGTACGACCAGGGCGAGATCGAAGACTACTTGCGCAAGTACTGGGACTCACAAGCGAGTGTCGCGCGGCTCGCGGCGATCATGGAGTCGACGCTGAACGAGCGGTGTCCGAAAGTGCGCGCGGCGATCGAGGACCAGCTGGCGCATCTGGAAGAGTGCATCGCGATGAAAGAGGCCGAGGAGAAGCGCGAGAATGCAGCGGACATCCCTTTCTACGGGAGCAAGATCACGCACCTGGTCGAGTACCTGAGCCGCTTGAAGAAGATCAAGGTCGTGATCTTCACGATGTGGCCCTCGGCGCTCAAGGTGATCGAAACCGCGCTGCTGAAGAACAGCATCTCGTGCGCCAAGTTCCTGTCGCACCAGTCGAGCGAGGTCAAGTCGTCCCAGGTGATGTCGTTTCTCAACGGCGACACGGACGCACTGCTGCTCAACTCGCTGACGAGCGCCTCGGGGATCAACCTGCAGGTGGCGTCGCATGTGATTTTCCTGGACCCGGTCGGGTACAGCGCGGCACAGGCGAGCACGCTGGAGCAGCAGGCGATCGGCCGCGTGCTCCGCATGGGCCAAGTGAACAAGGAGGTGTTCGTCGTGCGCTTTGTCGCGGAGCAGACGATCGAAGCCGCGCTGTACGACGAGATCCACGCCGTGAGCCAGAAGACGATCGCCGCGGACGACTCGTTCTTTGACGGCGAGCAGGCGAACGGAGACGCGTACGTGTGTGCGGACTTTGACAAGCCCATCCGCCGCGTCGTGCGCATGGAGATCCGTTCCGCTGGCGAAAGTATCGGCAGTGGTGATGGGGGCGGTAGACGAGGAGCTCCGAATGGAACAGCTGGTGGTGGTCCTGGCTCATCTGGTCAGCAAGACGGTAATATCAATATCAATGGCGAGGACGAAGAGATCGAGATGGCGGGCGCCATGTCGCTGGAGGAAGCCATCAACAAGCGCGTCGAGGCTGCGGAGGCCGTGGGCGTCGTGTTCGACCTGACGGAGGACGCGGACGAGGACCTGAGCACGCAGCTGGAGGCGGCCGCGGCGCTGGAGGCCGCGAGCCATTCTCGGCGACTGAAACGGAGACGAGTCGAACAGTCATTAGCAGCGAGTGGTTCCGGTGCTGCGATGGTGGTGGTGGATCCGTACGAAGTGGTCCGTGTGAAGCATGAGAGCGTCAAGCACGGAGGCGTCAAGCGCGAGCGACGAACTTCAATGTAGCAATGACACAACAGCGAATGCCGATGATGATTATGAGATGGCTTAGGTGTGTGTCCATTTCCTACCCTTAATAGAAGCCCCTTTTACTTTATGCACTTGAATAGTGGCCTCTTCACCTGCGACATGTGACTGGGAAGACCAAAATGGGGGGGATGTGGATACCGTAAATGCTGGTCGGGAAGCAAAAGGATCTCTTCTTCGCACACATGCAAAGATGATGATGATTCCCACAGCGAGCACCAATGATGGAGATTCAATGCACCGTCAACATAGACGTCATGGTTTATATGAGAGACAGACAGACTGGTTGCACAGGTAAAGCACCATGTTGATTGGGTTATCTGTTGTCTGCTAGACACCACCAACCAGCAGCGCTAAAGTAGCTGCTGCTGGTTGGCTGTTGTTGGTTTGTCGTTTGCGTCCCGCAAAAAAAAAGATCGCTTTAAAAAATCTTGGAAGGGGGAGGAGACTCGACGCAAACTGCTTAGAGTTCACCGCAGTTGGCGATGACGACTGGCTTCTTGGTCTGGCCCGACTGGCTACCGACGCCCTCGATGGTCTTGACGACGTCCATGCCCTCGACGACGCGGCCGAACACGACGTGCTTGCCGTCCAACCACGAGGTCTCGACCGTGCAGATGAAGAACTGCGAGCCGTTGGTGTTTGGGCCAGCGTTCGCCATCGACAAGATGCCTTCGCCCTTGTGCTGTAGTTGCAAAACAGAAGATGATACAATAGCAGACAAGATCGCGTTAGGCTCATGTGCTCATAGCAAAGAGGGGGAGGGGGCAAGATCATGCAATGTGAATGCATAAGCACTGCATGGCCACATCTGCAAGCACAAACAAACGAACCTTGAGGAGGAAGTTCTCGTCCGCGAACTTCTCGCCGTAGATGGACTCGCCGCCCGTGCCGTTGCCGCGGGTGAAGTCACCGCCCTGGCACATGAAGTTTGGGATCACGCGGTGGAAGCCCGAGCCCTTGAAGTGCAGTGGCTTGCCCGAGCGGCCGACGCCCTTCTCGCCCGTGCAGAGCGCGCGGAAGTTCTCGGCGGTCTTTGGCACCTTGTCGGCGAAGAGCTCGAACTCGATGCGGCCGGCTGGGGCGCCGCCGATGGTCATGTCGAAGAACACGCGTGGGTTTGGCATCTTGATGGGGGGAGGCTGGAGGAGGTTCTCTTGCGACTGGGTGAGCGAAACTCAAAGTGCCGAGCCAGCCAAACAGCACGCGCCAGCACGCCTCGCATACAGACACCCACCCACAAATGCGATCCTTCTTATTTTCCCTAAATGGTCATTTTCTTACAAAGACCAAGTATATAGTGCATGGATCGAATCATTTTAGAGAGGACGTAGTGCAACTATAAAGTACGCACAAGTCATCTAGGACAAGGTTTTGAGGTTTAACGGTGATAAAGTACGTATGTGCGTACTTAAAAAACCCGTCTTTGAACCTCAAGCCTTGTCTGTGTTTCAGCCTCAAAACCTCGTTTAGACTTAATATTTGTAAGTGGTCACATTTAAACCTTGCAGTAAGGTTTAATGGAGCAAAAATGTGTGATGCACACAAATTTCACGCGAAGATCCTGACACCATCAATTAGTTCTCACAGGTTGAAGCGATCTTTTTCATAGATGCGCTATCGGATTGAAAGGGGTATGCGTTATTAAGTGGCCAAAATCGGCACACCATCCATCACTTCAACACATTTGTGACGCCATTGAACAAAAGTATCCTTAAGGCATTTTTGAGGTTATTCAACCACGTACACCACGTGAAAGAGCAAGATCTCCTCTTTCGATTGAGCTATTCAGCGTTGGAATTGGGGTTCTAGATCAAGATAT
>JAASFI010000565.1:0-23543 GCA_023333705.1 Globisporangium viniferum | reverse complement strand
TTGTCTATTGTTTTGTGTGGTGCCGGCAACACATGCGCTCGAGAATCCATCCTGGTGCCTACATACCTGAAAAAAACCTGCCTGCTCGCATGTTTCTTCCTGGTTTGTTTGACGAGCCTCCTCCTTTGGCGACCACAGAAAACAAAAGTGAGTTGCTATTAGACGTTACTTCGCTCATAAATTGTGAAGCGTCGACTAGAATCCTGCCGCACTTTAATACTTTGCAGTGGTGACACTTCTTACGAACGCGTCTTTTCCCAGTCTAAATACCTCTTTTCCGTGTTGCGACGCTATTGTAAAATGGCTCCGATAATATTGTTGTCGCAGCCCGCAGACTCACGCGGGCCACAAACACTGTGTTTGCATCGCTGGATGCACTTGAACGAGGCGCAAAAGCAAACCACCCACGGCTCTGGAGGTGGCTACTTTGTGGATACAGCCAGCCAGCGCTCGCTCTCTATTCGCTTCCATCTCCAGAGGCCAAAAGACGTCGGGAAGAAAACAAAATGGCTCTCTTGGGGCACACACACTGCGAGCTTCAATACCCGAGCGCTAGTGACACGAGAGCGATCACTTCGGATGCGCATCATGTGTCGCAGTGAAGCGAGCGAGCGAGAGGATAAAGAACCCTTCGACTTTGCAAGCACTTTGCTGTGTTGCGGCATGGCGCAATCCAGACCCACACCACACCACAGCTCCCACTCAGACAAGCAAGCGAGGCACATAGAACAAAGGGGGGGAGTTAGAGGCGGTTCCGAGCTGCTGGTCAACCAGCATCAGCGGAAACGAAGGCGAGGACGTGAAAAAGAGCGCGCTGGCGGAGATTGGCCAAACGCGCGTTGATGCCAGCTGCGTCACGTCCTTGAGACGAGCCGGCCTGTCTCGTCCAATTCAAACTGTTCGCTGGTGGGGATGGAGTGTGTGTAAACGTGAAACCGTCAATGATATAACAGCGCATAGCCAGGGCTGTCTCAAATGCAAGCTCAAAAGATATTCAAGGTAATGTGGGTGAAAAAGCAAGTGGTTTGGATAAAGTGGAATAGAAGCACACTGTGGACACAGTGGTCACACTCATTTGGGACGGCAAAACGCTGGCACGGCGTCGTTCTCAGACGGCTTGGATCGCATTCATGAACAACGCTTCGCTCCAAAAAAGGGATCGACAATCGAAAGCTTTTCCAGTGGAGACAAGTGCACGCAAAAACGCGACCATGCAAAAACATGACCATTTTCCGTACTCGAAGATCCCGATACAAACGCTGTTTGAAAACCGAGCATTTCGCGAAATGTATCTACAGCTACAGCAAATCCGAACGATCCTTCCAGATCATGCCAAACCATAGGCAAACCAAGCTTCTTCACGAAACCATTTTATCCCACACACTCAACGTTCGCTGTGACGATGGTCTGATGCACTCACTGGTTGCAAGTGGGGTTCTGAAGCCACTACGCACCACACACCGTACAAAAGCAACCTATTTGAAACATGGGTACGCTGGTACTATTAACTGCTGATATCCAATGGAAGAGCATGCGCATCGGTGATTCTGTGTGTACTGCTCACTAATGTGTGATTGTGTGGAGCTACTGGATGCCGCCTTGATTGCACCTCCACCTCAGGAGTGCTTGCGAACTGTGCTGGTGTTGGTTTGTCGCCGTGACGACCTCGTCTGTGTGTCTAAAAAAAGAGATCGCTGATTTTCCCTTGTTCCTTCTTTGTTAAGTGTCAAGTTGCCAGTTGTCGACCTGGAATCACAGCGGGTGACAGGATTCGAATTCGTTCATGCGCGCGCGAGCATCTTGAAACATCGATCAGGTGATCGCTCCATACAAAATGCAAGTGAGTCTATCAGTCCCCATTTTTCATGCAACGACTAATCTCTATCACGCGTTTGGACCCACTTGATCTTTGATTCGTCGAGCACGAAGAAAGGGGGCAATGCGAGCCTTTCCTTGAATTTATCGCCGCACATGCAGCAAACGCAAGCCGGTCTTGGATATTGTGGATGCATACATGTACTCCGCTAACTTACAGTCAAACTACATATCGATTCCATGCCCACGCAGCGGTGCATACCATGCTAATAGACATCCTGCTCATATCCATTTGGTTTTGGACCACTGCTGTTGTTTTGCAGCACTACTCCATTGCGTCTCACTGATATGTTAGATGTGTCCTACAATACTCAGTATTCCCAACCAAAGTTCCCACTTCTTGCTCAAAAGCACCCCTACCATAACATTACTTTTCCGAACCGCACCGTCATTTGCTCAATACCTGGAGTTTAGCCACCAGTTGTTGAGGATGATGGGTTCTTTTTTTTTCTCCTTTCTTGCAGCCTCGTTCGCTCCTTCCATGTCGCTTTCTTTTGTCGATCCTGCCTGCTGCTGCTGTCACTCGCTTTTTTCCGCTCCGACTCTCTCGGCGTCTTTCTCGTCTTGCGCACTGGCAGTTGGAAAGATGCATACAAACATCCAGTCAAGATGACCATGATGGTACTGTAGGTGGTTTCCCAGCGAGCAGCATCCTCTCTCTCTCGCCGACGACAGATGGATTCCCTTTTGCTCCGGATCTCTTCTTGACCTTTTGAGTCTTGGGATCAGAACCCAAAGGTCAAAGATCGCTCGCCTTTGTCGCCCCAGCTCAGGCTGTTTCTTCTCAGCTGAGCGGGTCCAGAGAGAGAGTGAGAGAGAACAGCACCATATCATATCGTAGCAAGACGCTGGTTGCAGTTGGGGGTCCGTGGTTCGCTCATGCCAACAAACACGACGAGGTACAAACAAACAAGCTCTCTCTTCCTGAGCGCTTTGCTGTCTGTCAACTCCCGCGGTCCTTGTTGCCAACTCCGCCGGCGGTCTCTGCAGAAGGCTCAGTTTGCAATTTCCCTCGCACCACTCAAGCGTCCCTCCCTCCCTCCGACCCCCGTCTCAAGCGCTCGTCAGCCCTTTCGTTCTTCAGTCAATCAGCAACCATGGGCAACGGCAAGCCGTTCTTCACGATGGAGGACGCCAAGATCTCGTTCAACCTTTTCTGCTGTATCTACGGCATCGGTACGCTCGGTATGCCGGCAAACTTTTCGCGCGCTGGCCCCGTGATCGCCACCATCGCGCTGCTCTTCATGGCGTTCGCCAACATCTACGCCTCGGTCGTGCTCTCCAAGGTCATGCTCACAGCGCCGCGCTCGGTCAAGACGTACAGCGACCTGGGCGAGTTCTGCATGGGCAAGACCGGCCGCTACCTCGTGATCGTCTCGCAGATGGCCAACTGCCTCTTGATCCCGTGCGCGTTCCTTGTGCTGGGCGGCACGCTGCTCGACAGCCTCTTCCCAGGCGCCTTCAGCACCTCGACCTGGATCATCCTCATGGCGCTCATGGTGCTGCCAGTGTGCCTGATCCCGACGCTCAAGGAAGGAGCTGGCGCTGCGTTTGCTGGTTGCATGGGCACGCTCATCGCCGACGTCATCGGCGTATCGATCCTGCTGCACGGTATGAGTGGCCACCCGTCGGTGCCATCGCCAGACCTTTCGTTCAAGCAGGTCGCCACTGCGTTCGGCAACCTGTCGCTCGCCTACGGTGCCGGTATTGTCATTCCTGCTCTCCAGCGCCAGCACAGCGAGCCAACTCGCATGCCTCGTGTTGTCTTCGTGACGGTGACGTTCATCTCGTGCCTGTTCCTGGCGTTGGCGAGCTCGGGCTACTCGGCCGTGGGCTGCCAGATCTCGGGCAACCTGCTCTTCACGATCTTCCCGAACGCCACCACGGGCCTCTCCAAGCTCGGCTTCCGTTCGGACAAGGGCATGGCCGTTCTCGCGTACCTCTTCATGCAGCTGCACATCACGATCGCGTTCTCGGTCATCGCGTCGCCAGCGTTCTACATCTTGGAGCGTATGGTGCTGGGCATGCACAAGAAGAAGACGGAGGACATCGAGGCGCCGTACAACTACGAGGCTGTGGAGACACCAAGTGCTGAAGCCAAGACCCGCGTGTCCAAGGGCTCGGTTGTGTCCATGGCCGATATTGAACGCGAGGATCTCGACGTTGAAGAGGAGGCGCTCGAGTACCGCGGCGTGAACGCGCTCAAGTACGTGATCCTGCGCGTGTGCGTGGTCGTGATCTTGGTCGTTGCCTCCGTGCTGCTCCGTGACCACTTCCTGGACCTGCAGGACTTTGTTGGTGCCTCGGCCGTGACGGTGAGCTGCATCATCCTGCCGATCGTGTTCTACCTCAAGAAGCTCTGGAGCAAGATCCCGATGTACGAGAAGATCCCGGGCATCATCGTGGTGGTGGTCTGCCTCGTGCTCGGATGCTACGTGACGTACCTCTCGGGCAAGAACCTGTTCAACCCAGACGAGACCGACCCAGAGATCCTCTTCCCATTTTGCCACGATGACTTCAAGCGCGAGATCTTCTGGAACGCCACCGCGTAAATGGAGGTAGTAAAGAAGTCTTCTCGATGACGTAGAGAAGAGAAGAAGGCAGCGGCTTTTGCAAGCGAAACGAAGCGAGTGTCGCGCCAAAGGAATGCATTTCCCTATACAAAACAACAGCAGAAGGAGCAAGGTCAGCCAGTGGTAGTGTGCTGTGCGAGTCAAAGAGAAGGACCTCCACAGTAATCAATATGATAAATGTAATTCAAAGTTTCGCTTCCAAATACCACTTCAAGGACATTACTGTCCTGTGTCCACTTGCGTTGCACTTGTAGCTCTTGACGGTTTCGTTGGACTAGTCTGTCTGAGTCGTGTGGACCACGACCATCATTCACGACTACATGTGCCAAAGTGTATGTCTGGTCATTTCCATCAAAAGAGGAAATAGGACTGCGTTAGAATGGAATAAGGAAATATTCATTACACAGATTAAAAGTAGCTGCCAGCACATACATACCCAAGTCTCTTGTGTCGCGTGCGATGCACCGCCACCGCTCTTTCTCTCTTTTCTTTCTCTCGTTTATGCCGTGGCGTTGAAGTAGATCTGGCGCTGCTCGTCGGCGTGGCAAAATGGGAAGAGGATCTCCGGGTCAGTCTCGTCTGGGTTGAACAGGTTCTTGCCGGACGTGTACGTCACGTAGCAGCCGAGCACGAAGCACACGATCACGATGATGAGCGCCGGCACCTTCTCGTACATTGGCAGCGACACCCAGAGCTTCTTGAGGTAGAACACGATCGGCAGGATGATGCAGCTCATGGTCACAGCCGAGGCACCGATGAAGTCGGTCAGGTCGAGAAAGTGTTCACGGAGCAGCACGGACGCGATGACCAGGATCACCACCACGCAGATGCGAAGCACGACGTACTTGAACACGTTCGCGCCACGGTACTCGCGCGCTTCGGCCTCAACGTCGTCGTTGCCTTCAATATCCGCCATGGACACGACCGAGGACATCTTGGAGCCACGGATACGGAGCTCTCCGTTTGGGGTCCCGACCGCCTTGTAGCCGTTGACACTCGCGCCTTCAATGTCCTTGTCGTTGTCGTCCTCCTCAGAGTGGTCCTTCTTCTGGTGCATGCCGAGCAGCATGCGCTCGAGGATGTAGAATGCCGGAGCGCAAAACACCGAAAAGGCGATGGTGATGTGCAGTTGCATGAAAAGGTACGCGAGCACGGCCATGCCCTGGTCCGAGCGGAACCCGAGCTTGGACAAGCCGGTGACGGAGTCTGGGAAGATCGAGAAGAGCAGGTTGCCCGAGATCTGGCAGCCGACCGCAGAGTAACCTGTGAGACCGAGGATCAGGAACAGGCACGAGATGAACGTCACGGTGATGAACACGACGCGAGGCATGCGTGTCGGGTCGCTGTGCTGACGCTGGAGAGCTGGGATCACGACGCCGGCACCGTACGCGAGCGACAGGTTGCCGAACGTGTTGGCCACCTGCTTGAACGAAAGATCTGGGGACGGCACGGATGGGTGGCCGTTCATGCCGTGGATGAGCATGCCGATGCCGATGATGTCAGCGATGAGCGTGCCCATGCAGCCAGCAAACGCGGCGCCAGCTCCTTCCTTGAGCGTCGGGATCAGGCACACGGGAAGCACGAGCAGCGCCATGAGGATAATCCACGTCTTTGGGCTGAACGTCGCAGGAAACAAACTGTCGAGCAGCGTACCGCCGAGCACCAGGAACGCGCACGGAGTCAGCAGACAGTCGAGCATCTGGAAGAGCACAACGAAGTAACGTCCCCATTTGCCCATGCACCATTCTCCGAGATCGCCGTAGGTCTTGACCGATTTTGGCGCGATCAACATCACCTTGGAGCACGCCACTGAGGCGTAGATGTTGGCGGCGGCCATGAACAGCAGCGCCACGATCGCGATCGCCGGACCTGCACGGGAAAAGTTGCCGGGCATGCCGAGCGTGCCGATGCCGTAGACGCAG
The DNA here is from genome assembly GCA_023333705.1 of Globisporangium viniferum. Lineage (NCBI taxonomy): Eukaryota > Oomycota > Peronosporomycetes > Pythiales > Pythiaceae > Globisporangium > Globisporangium viniferum. Next base: position 17,173 of record JAASFI010000565.1, on the reverse strand, counting down.
CAGAAGAGGTTGAACGCGATCTTGGCGTCCTCGAACGTGAAGAACGGCTTCTTGACGCCACTCATAGTTGCTGGAGCTCTGGTGTTTTGCTGCTTGAGTAGCTTAGCTCTTGCTGTGGGCAGAAGGCGGCAAATTGGTGACTGAGAGAGGCTGAGAGCGCCTGCTTCACCGGGACACCGAGCGTCGCAGATCTAGGTATCTGCACTGCACTGTGCTCACCAGCGAGCCGCTGTTCGGGAATGAAGACTGATCGATCGGATTGGATGAGAGCAGCCACCGACCAAACACTGCACCTCGGCTCAAAAAGTGTACATATGGTCATAAGTAATGACCGGTCAATATTGTGCATACACATTTCAAGTGCTTACGATCATTACAGAATGTTTTTGTAAACTACAGTACTCTCATGGGAACGAGCTCTGTCTCTGGTCACGCGCGACCTGAGTTGGCTATGGTGATCCACACGGAAAGGGCCCTTGTTGCGAAGTCTACCGGCGGAGTGGTCGTCCATTCAATAGCTCGTCCAATCTTTCCGATTGGAGGACACCTCCGGTGCGGGATTCCGCTGACCTCTGCTCGTCCAAACATTCGAGTTGGAAGCGCTATCTATGTATGATCACAGGGATGGGCGACCGACCGATATGTCCATCCGGGATGATGAGGAACGGAATGAGCAATGCACAAATGTAGGATGTACTGTATGCCATTGGGCTTGGCATCTTGGTGGAGCTCTTCGCCAAGTCGCCAAGATCGTTAAGCAGCCCGTCGACTATGTATTGCACACTAAAATACCTACTCTTGCTTGATAATCTGTGGGCAGCGAACAGCGGCGATGGGTAAGATTGATTGTCAACAGCGCCTCGTCCAAGCGCTCTTGTTGGACGGCCTGCGATTGTAGAGATGGGCAATTCGTCCAAGTGATGAACGAAACAGTACACCGGCTTAAGATGCCCTGGCGCGATAAATAGCCACGGGTTTGTCCTCCTCACCACGGAGCTCTTCGCCGAGTCGCAACGATTGATACAGCCGCCAATGACGACTATTAACATTCACACGTACGAAAGCGATCTGCCCACTCACTCATTGACCGCGCCAATCGTTCAGACTCGTGGCGGCGCGCTACATCAATGGACGTGACAGGCTCGAGCATGAGCCTTCTTTCACGTTTGTATACAGTCAGTCAGGCAGAGAAGATTGGCGTGACCAGTACCACCTCCGCCACCAGCACACGCGATAAAGCACCATTCGCTTTCATCTAACTTGGGCGATGTGTATTGTTTGATCTCTCGTTTTCTACCATCGAACAAACTGGACAACAAGTCGGTCACTCGAGCGTGACGACATCTCACACACGGAAACGGACTACGGTACTGATGGCGTGTAATGTGAGTTGGAAAACAGATAAATGAGAACATGAAGACCAACTGACAACCGATTGGCCGATCAGCGGGCAGATGAAGGATGTGATTTGGAATCCGAGGACCTTTGTCGACGTGATCGATTGCGAAATGCCCACTCAACATACGGCGTTTGATTGTTTCGTCTTTTCGCCTTCGAGAGAGTGAAAGAACGCACGCAGTTATGTACGCATTCGACAAGTGTACACTTCGAAACCAATCTCAGTGCACCAAGAAGTCCCATTTAAAGCTCTTTGCAAATGGAGCTCTTTGTAAAACACTGGCAACATGCCAAATGAAACTCGGCATCTTCATATCTCCTCCACACATTGCGCGTATTAACTGTACCAACTCGCAGTACCAACATCCAGAAGGATTAAGAACCTCGTAGTGCTCGAATTGCAATTCGGAGCTCTTCACCACCAGCCTCTGATATTTCGGGTGTTGTGCCTCATCCTCCAATAGACAAACAAATAGACTTGATTTGAGTATGTGTCCTCCGACGAAGCGGTTTCGCGTGAGGACACTTTTGTGTCCTGTCTCTTGACGCGCATCCCCTTTCTGCTTCGATCTCCGAGGATGGTGAAATCGGCTGGCTCGAAACGGTGAAATTTGAGCTTTCAAATTGCAGGAAAGATTAAGCTTGAAATTAGTATGTGGAAAAACGCGTGTCTCAGAAATACTCAGAATATCATCAGATTGAGAGAAAAATAGACGAAACCAAGGGGGATGGGGGTAAATGTGCGACAAGGCATTAACACCTCGCCAGAGACAGGACACGTCGCTCCGTCTCTTTCGAGTGAGCCAATCAAATCGTTCAACTTGTCAGCTAGTGAGCCAATCAATGTTCAATCTTTCTTTCGAGACAAAGAAACAACGAGAGCTGTATTTACCTCTAACCCGCTACGAATGTGATACCGATTTGTCCACCGGGATACGTAATTGTTTTGAGCTGATAATGCTAACCATAATTGGCAAGCTTCTGAACGGATTTGCCCGTTTACGGGAAGCCATCATACAATACTTAAAACCCCTCTGACTAAAATCCCGATTGGAGTAGTTTTTTTAATACAAATTTTTTAATAAAATATGCGTATCTCGGGCACTATTCGGTCAAACCCGGTGAGTTTGAGCTCTTCACATCGCCGCTATACCAGCGAGCATCGCGGCTACAAAGGACGTTTGTTTGCGTCGCAGTTTATTTATTTTCCATAGTAGAAAGCCCTGACATTCTGGTTGTCTCCGTCTCCAGGCGCTCCTATCGAATTATTAATACATTAGGAATTTGAAATGGCGAATCAATGTCATCATCATTTCTTCAGACGGGGACGATTATCGACTTGATATGTGTCTATTACTTTGATAGCAGTAGACAAATCTCCAGCTCATTTCACACGAAATCACGATTATCGTGAATGCAAAGATACAATTGGAGCACGATTGAAATTTGGATGGTACAAAACGAGCAACTTTCGCTTTGCCAGGCGAGGGCGTCGCAAATTTTATGCCATTTCTTGGAGAAATGGCGTATGATTGCAAAAAAAACTTGGCGACTTGAAGTACACGCTCAAGCCAAGAAGTCGCTTGAAGTTTGGCTCTGCCTCATTGAAGTTCGAGTCAAGTCGGTTCCTCGGGCAAGTCTGAACTCATGCATTGATTGAACAAACACGCAGGCCAATGAGAGCGCTCGCTGTCGCCGTCTCACCAAATTTTCCCGCTCGCAGAGAGGTGCAAGCGGAAAAACTTGCTTCATGCAGAGTCTGGAGATTCTGCATACAGTACCCGATGAAGTTCTCTGTTCACACCGCTCACGACCATAATCCGATAGCTGAGGTTGAGGGTGACAAGCTCATCAACACGCCCAAGCTGATGAGTTTATCGGCTGCGATATAGGGATCATAGTACTTATCTCGCTAACTCGATAATTTGGCATCCCTAAGGAAATATCGGCGATAGGCCGGCACAAAACACGTTTTGTTGTGTGTGCCGCAACGATTTGCCTCGTGTTGCGATCGCATGAGAGGGACTGTCGAGTGTGTGAAACGAGTTGAGGGATCCTTTCCCGTTCGCGCTGTTGCGCTGCTGTTTAGACAAGCCTCACTGTCAATAGCCCCAGGCTATTCAATAGAGTGCCCACCCATCAAACCATCCTCTTGACGTGTTCTTCTCTTCCAATCCCGGGTTTGGATGCCCCTGCTGAAGGCATAAGGCTCTCTTTGGAGCCCTTGCTTCTTGGTGCCATCTGGCAGTGATGGTCTCGAGAGACGGATATAATAAGAACGCCGAGGTGTACAAGCAAATAGACATCCCTCCTCAATGATCGAACACGCGGCGAGGGGAATTGCGTCGCCACCAAATGATGAGAACATGTGGAAGTACCGCAGCAAGCCAGAGCCCACGAGCCCTTGCGCGAAAAGAATCAAATCAACCAAGTCGCGCGTGGCGAGAGTCCACATGACATGACAAGATGGCAGCATTTGTTCTGTGGTGAAAGGCGCGCGCGGATTTTCTGTGACCATCGTTTGCTCAATCGACAAGAAGTTCGCTCATGAGGCTCATCGAACTGATGAACCTCCCCCACTCTACGCGTTGTAGCGAGCGAGTCCACCGACGGTACTCTCACTCAACTCAACACGCACGCATACATCCCTGCTGGCTTCCTTGCGATGGCTGCGAAAACTGGATCTACTCCATACCAAAAATATAAACAAGCTTGGATGATCATTGATTCATGAGAAGTGAACTATTGTCGCACCACAACAGCGACTCCAGCAAAATTTTGATAATGACATTGATATTCCTAGGTTTATAGAACCTGAACATATTCTTGCCTACACATAAGGGAGATCCAAGCAAGCATTTCCTGCGACGGACGCTAAAGTCGTACACTCTTGTGGTTAATATCCGAGAGCATCCCCTCGCTCGCTTAAGATTGGTTGGCTGTGGGATCTCGTGTGTGTATATATTGCCACATCTCTTTTTTTCCTTCCAAATGATGGTAAACTAGAAAAATGAAGCCCATCATCCCCCACATTTCAGCACATTTCACACCAGTTTTCCTTAATTTCGGATCATTTTGTGATTTTTGGTTCACATCAGAAAATGACCTTTTCGGGTGTCAAACGTGCATAGATCGCACACGTCACCTCCAACGCACCGATTCGCTGAGTCGCCTGGCTCGCCTCGCCTCGCCTTGCTCGCCCTTCGTGGTCTTCCTCCTCATCACCATCGCTATCTCGCTCTCTCTCTCTCTTGCTGACCAGTCCCCCGTGGCTGCCAACCACCACCAGGACCACCTGCTGAGAGCTTGGAGCCGGAAAACAGAAGCAGGAGTGTAGGTAGGTTCGAGTGTCTCTCAGGACACCCGCAGCACTCAGCACTCAGACGGGCAGCCTCGCCGCCTGCTGTTTTGTCACGTGAGGGTGCATCTTTTCCTCCTGCTGGTTGTGCCTTCTGGCCCAAGGTCCTCAGTGCGCGCCAAACACTCGATCGGTCGGTTCCGTCCGTCAGTTGCCAATTTGCCTCTTCCTGCGCACACCTCTTCCAACTCCAACCCCAGCATCTCAGCAACCATGAGCGGAGCCAAGAAGCTGTTCTTCACGATGGAGGACGCCAAGATCGCGTTCAACCTCTTCTGCTGCGTCTACGGCATCGGTACGCTCGGCATGCCGGGCAACTTCTCGCGCTCCGGTCCGGTGATCGCCGTCATCGCGCTGCTCTTCATGGCGTTCGCGAACGTCTACTCGTCCGTGGCGTGCTCCAAGGTGATGCTCGTGGCGCCGCGCTCGGTCAAGACCTACGGCGACCTGGGCGAGTGGTGCATGGGCACGACCGGCCGCTGGCTGGTGCTCGTCTTCCAGATCAGTAACTGCCTGCTCACGCCGTGCGCGTTCCTCGTGCTCGGCGGCACGCTGCTCGACAGCCTCTTCCCGGGCGCCTTCAGCTCGTCCACGTGGATCATCCTCATGGCGATCCTCGTGCTCCCAGTGTGCCTGATCCCGACCATGAAGGAAGGCGCCGGCGCCGCGTTCGCCGGCTGCATGGGCACGCTCATCGCGGATGTCATCGGCATTGCTGTGCTGCTCCACGGCATGGACGGCCACCCGTCGATCCCAAAGCCTGACCTGTCGTTCAAGCAGGTGGCCAACACGTTCGGTAACCTGTCGCTCGCCTACGGTGCGGGCATCGTCATCCCTGCGCTCCAGCGCCAGCACAGCGACCCGACGCGCATGCCGCGTGTGATCGCGATCACCATGACCACGATCTCGGTGCTCTTCCTGATCCTGGCCAGCTCGGGTTACTCGGCGGTCGGCTGCCAGATCTCGGGCAACCTGTTGTACTCGATCTTCCCAGACTCGGTCACCGGCTTGTCCAAGCTCGGCTTCCGCTCGGACAAGGGCATGGCCGTGCTCGCGTACCTGTTCATGCAGCTGCACATCACGATCGCGTTCTCGGTCATCCTCCACCCAGCGCTCTACCTGCTCGAGCGCATGGTGCTGGGCATGCACCAGCGCAAGCCAGATGACGTGGAGGCGGACGCCCACTTCGAGAAGGTCGAGACCCCGGGCCAGCACGACGAGTTCCTCGCGCGCGTGTCCAAGGGCTCGGTTGTGTCCATGGCCGACATCGAGAAGGTGTCGCTCGACGAAGAGGAGGAGGCGCTCGAGTACCGCGGCGCGAACGCGCTCAAGTACGTGATCCTGCGCGTGTGCGTGATCGCCGCGCTCGTCATCGCCTCGGTGCTGCTCAAGGACCACTTCCTGGACCTGACCGACTTCATCGGCGCCTCGGCCGTGACCATGAACTCGATCATCCTGCCGATCATGTTCTACATGAAGGTGCTCTGGCCAAAGATCCCAATGTACGAGAAGATCCCGGCGCTCGTCGTCGTCGTCGTCTGCTTTGCGCTCGGCTGCTACGTGACGTACACGTCAGGCAAGCAGCTCTTCAACCCGGACAAGACCAACCCAGAGATCTTGTTCCCGTTCTGCCACGCCGACGACCAGCGCGCACTCTACTGGAACGCTACCAGCGCGTAAGCAGCGAGAGCTCAGGATGGAGAGAGATGAGAGTAGTGTGTGATCGGTATAGAATACATCCCTTTTACCATGAGGGACACTTGGTGGTGGAGGTGGCATGACCTAAACGACGCCTAATTCAGCACAAGTAGAGAGAAAACCAGTACAAAAACAACGAAGCGAATACATGAGCGACAATGGTTTTTCGTTTTCACTTCCTCACGCGACACGAACTTTTCTTTGCCCTTGGCGTGTGGCTCTATTCCATTAGGTATCATGAAGCTACAGAGGACATTGAGTAAGGTCACGGTGCTCGCTGTTGTTCCGGGTGGTGTCGTGGATGAATGAATGGGACATTTATTACGATAGTCGATGATGGATTGAGAGGACCGATCTCAAGAAAGAGATCTCTTTTACTTTGAAGTGCCAGATTACGAACGTGCGCCCTAGGTTCGTCTCACGAACCTCGCCTCCGAATACAGATCACATGATCTGACAGACTCTAGGTAAAATACGTTAGCTCAACCTTAAGGCAATCGGTTGCCCTTTTGAGGAGATCGGCTGTCAAGAAGGTTGAATGAAGCCTAGAAGCTGGGATCACGTCCAGTCGGAGGTGGTTCTCTCGGTCTGTCTTCTGTATTTGTCGATCATTCATGTTCATTTTTGTTTTGTTTTGGGAAACGAGATCCAACCGACCGTAATCGGACGACGGAGCTTTTGCCAAAGAAAGAAATGAACACACACCTTTCTTCAAGGTTGAGTTGGGTTTCTCAGGGTCTGCCCGAAGTCACAAGCCGCCCAAAAGTATCTGTGCGATTGCGCATTTGGGAAGAGATCCAGCGCAAAAGCCAACCAAATCTGGTGGAATGGACGATTTCCGACGAGTGTGGGTGTCCCAGCCCAACAAGTTAAGACCAAGGCGCGTGAGTGAGTGAGATTCCCAAACTTCAAGCGCCTTAGCCTATCTCACAATTGCCGACGACCTTTGTCGGATAGACCTGTCTCGTACGAATCATGAAGCGTCTCGACACACCAGCATCTTGTACGCTACTTACCTACCTACCTACCTTCCTCGCTTACACAGCAAAGTGTCCACTCGCGGGCGTGGCGTGCTCAGCGTTTTCTCCACAAATCCATCCGCCCCTAGGAACAATGGTTACTTGCATCGCAATCGCTCTTCGTAAAGGCTTCCTTTGCCAGTGACTGGTATCTAATCTCACTCTCATCGCTGGTAGTATCATGGGCACAAATCTTGAAAGCGACACATTCCAAAGTAGTAGTTCGGTGACTTCAACTTTGAGCACCCCCTGTTGACTCTGGGGTGTACTTCGAAGTACAGTAGACGAGGTTGTAAAAGAAAATGCTACACAGCAAGCAGCTTGACACCGTTCCTCTCAAAGCAAGGTTGACTGCTCTCGATTGCGCACTTGCGAAGAGATTCGGTGCAGGACCAACCACAACGCTGGGGTCGGCCCAGCTTCAAGTGCCTCGCCAGATCTCCCTCCTCGACTTCGCTGGTGCCAAGGTCATGGCAACAATTTCACAAAAAGAGCGCGCACTCTTTAAAAATGTGCACTCACACTATATAGACACTGAGTAAGTTTTCTGTTGTTCGTTTTTTCATGAAGATAAGAGTCGGTTGTTTAGATTTTGCAATACAAGAAAGAAGACTAAACTATAGAGGCGAGACTCTTCATGAAAAAGTGAACAATAGAAACTCTATGGAAATTCTTTAGGATAGAAATTTGTATTTATAAACCGGTAAGTACCGGTAGCGGAGTTCTAAACAGTAATATCCGTTAATACCCGACTGCCTCTGTTATACCAGACAGCTCTTCAAATGGAGGGGATTTCTCCTTCAAACAGCAATTGGCTCAACTAAATAACTTGATGATGACACACACAGAAGCCTCTTTTTTCTCACTTGTCTCTTGACTCACAAACAAGACAGCGAAGAAGAAGCAGCGCAGCCATGCCCGCCGCCGCCTTCGCCGGCCGCCGCGCGCTCACGCACCACTCGTACGCGAACCTGCAGGACGTGACCTTCGAGCACCTGCACTGGGTGGTGGCCATCGACTTTGACGCGCAGCAGCTCGCGGGCTCGGCCGAGTACACGTTCACGTACCACCACAACGCGCCGCCATCGTCGTCCGCTGCTGACCCTACTGCAAGCAAGGCGCCCGTGATCGTGCTGGACACGCACCACCTGCGCATCGAAGCTGTGTTTGTAGACGGCAAGCGCGTGCACTACGAGCTGCAGCAGCCGCAGCACGAGGTGTTCGGCAGCGCGCTCGTGGTGCCGATCACGGCGCACGCCACGAAGGTCAAGGTGCAGTACGCGACCACGACGGCGTCCAGCGGCCTCCAGTGGCTGCCCAGGGAGCTCACGGCCGGCAAGACCCACCCGTTCCTGTTCACGCAGTGTCAGGCGATCCACGCGCGCAGCATTGTGCCTTCGCCCGACACGCCGTCGGCAAAATTCACGTACACGGCGCATGTGACGGTGCCTGAATGGGCTACGGTCTTACTAAGCGCGATCGCGGACGAGTCGACCAAGAACAGACACAAGGATATGGAGGACGCGGCTGCGGCGGCCGACGGTAAGCGCCACGTGCGCTTCCAGCAGCATGTGCCGATCCCGTCGTACCTGCTGGCGATCGCTGCGGGCCGCCTCGAGAGCGCAGAGTTGAGTGCGCGCTGCCGCGTGTGGGCCGAGCCAACGGTGGTCGCCAAGGCCGCGCACGAGTTTGCGCAGACCGAGGCGTTTTTGAGGCACGCGGAGGAGATCACGGGCCAGGAGTACGTGTGGAAGCGCTACGACCTGGTGTGCCTGCCGCCGTCGTTCCCGTACGGCGGCATGGAGAACCCGTGCCTGACGTTCGTGACCCCGACGCTGCTGGCGGGCGACCGGTCGCTTGCGGACGTCGTGGCGCACGAGATCTCGCACTCGTGGACGGGCAACCTGGTGACGAACCACACGTGGAAGGACTTTTGGCTCAACGAGGGCTGGACCATGTGGCTCGAGCGCAAGATCCAGACGCGTATCTACAACGACCCGCTCGCGTACGACCTCAAGGCGTCCATGGGGCTGCGCGCGCTCGTCGAGGCGGTCGAGCGCTTCGGCTCCGAGCATCCGTACACGCACTTGGTGCCGGACACCGACGACGTGGACCCGGACGAGGTATTCTCGTCGATCCCGTACGAGAAGGGCTTTGCTTTCCTGCACTACCTGGGCACCGTGGTGGGCGGCCACCAGGTCTTTGACGCGTTCGCCAAGGCGTATATTCGCAGATTCCGCTTCCAGACGGTGACGTCGGAGGAGTTCCGCGCGTTTTTCATCGAGTATTTCACGAAATCAGTCGACAAGCACGAGGCGATCAAGCAGATCGACTGGGAGAAGTGGTACCACGCGCCGGGGATGCCGCCCGTCGCGGCCAAGTTCGACACGACACTGTCGTCGCAGGCGATCTCTCTGGGCGAGAGCATCATCGCGAGCAAGGACCCGAGTACCTGGAAGGCGAGCGTCAATGCTGACGCGCTCAAGAAGTGGCCGGCGACGCTCTGGATCCTACTGCTCGACACGCTGCTGCTCAAACAGGCGGAAGAGAATGCAAAGGCCAAGCGCGGGTTCCTATTCTCCCCAACGCATCTGGACGCGATCGACGCGTACTGCGGCCGCCATTTCACGACCACGAAGAACGCGGAGCTGCGCTTCCGGTGGTACACGCTCTCGCTGCGCGCCAAGGACGCCCGGCTGCTGCAGAAGATCGTGGGCTTCCTGCGCGAGCAGGGAAGGATGAAGTACGTGCGTCCGCTGTTCCGCGACCTGTGCAGCGCCGTGGGACCCGCGAACGCTAGCAAGATCTTTCGTCAGAGCAAGAAGATGTACCACCCGATCGCCGCCAAGATGATCCAGCGCGACATCGACACTGCGACGCTAGAAGTGACGGCTAAGCAGACAGAGAAGACGAAGAAGACTGGTGAGGAAGAGGGCTTTAGCGCGACGCTGGCGTCCTGGATGGGGATCCCGGACGAGTACGCGGACTACTCGCCCCTCGCTGCGCTCGCACTGACGGGTGCGGTTGTCGGAACTGCTGCGGTGATTGTGGCAAAGCGTCGCCGCTAAGATAGAGAGAGGGAGAGAGAGAGAGAGAAAGCTTTGGAAGTGGGGGATTTTGTCGTGAGGGCTTCACCGTGACGGGAGGTGCGTGGATCGTGAACAGTGAGGACTTGGGGTTGTCGTTCTCCGTTAGCGTGATTATAAACGTGCTGCAACGGCCGTGAGTATTTCAATCAATTCGTCAAAGTGTGTGTGTGTATCCGAAGTGCGCCGTTAGTTGAGTGAGTCGTCAAGGTGCCTTGACACACACACACAACCTTTCACACAAAGCCAGCAAATGAGTGATTTGAGAGTTCATCGCCACCAGTCATGTGTTTGATCCTTGCCTGGACTCTGTGTCAACATCGAGCCTGGACTGGTTAGGTATTCCCATAAGTGGAGGTTGATTCCCCTTTGTTAATGAATAATTGTTCATTAACGAAGGGGAATCAGGCTGGAACAGGATTCCCACGTCGCATATTTTCTCAGTTTCTCAGATTCCTCAGGTTCATCTGATACTGGCCAAACATCCAGTCCAGCTTCCATTTCGTTCCCAACGGCAGTTGAGCAGCTCCGCAGACAGGACAAGGGCCAAAGGCGTGTGTGTAAGCGGCCGCCATGATGAACACGGCCGAGCTCTCGACTGCGCAGCAGCTCCAGCAGCTGCAAGCGCTGCGCGTGCTGCTCGCGCACGCGTCGGCGCTGCTCCCGGCCGCCGAGTGGCTCCAGAGCGCGGCGCACACAAGCCGCACGTGGCGCCACTCAGTGCGCGCGCTCGTGCTCGCAGACCAGACGGCGCTGTTCACAAGCGACCTGTGCGTCAAGCACGCGGTCCCGAGGCGCTCCGAGAAGCCCGAGCGGCTGCGCGTGGTGCTGGACAAGTGCGTCGCGCGCTTCCCCCGCATCCAGGTCGTGCGCGAGCTGCCCAGGGCGACGTCTGCGCAGCTGAGCCGGTTCCACACGGAGCTCCACGTGGACACGATCACGCGCCTGGGGACCAAGATCGAGACCAGCATGGACGCGCTCGACAAGCTGCGGCTAGTGAATACACTAGGTGATGGGGCTGCGTTGCTGTCGCCTCGATCGCAGGCGGCGAGCGCCGCCAAGAAGCCCCACCAGACGACGAAAGCCATGTCCAAGCACGAGTACTACGCGCAGTTCGAGTTTATCGACATGGACGACGACACGGTGATGATGCGCCACACGCTGGACGCGTCCATGACTGCGGCGGGCGGCGTCTGCCACGCCATCGACCGCGTGATGCTGAACTCAGAAGAGACGAAGACGAAGGACCAGCCCAGGAACGCGTTCTGCGTCGTGCGACCGCCGGGCCACCACGCCGAGCCGCAGCGCGCCATGGGCTTCTGCTTCTTCAACAACGTCGGTGTCGGCGCATTCCACGCGCTGGACGCGCACAAGCTCACACGCGTGGCGATCATCGACTTTGACGTGCACCACGGCAACGGCACGCAGAAGCGCGTGGAGAGCGAGTCCCAGATCCTGTACGTCTCGCTGCACCAGGCGCCGCTGTACCCGGGCACGGGATTTTCCCACGAGACGGGACAGCACAACAATATCGTGAACGTGCCACTGAAGGCGCGCACGGACTCCAAGACGTACCGCAAGCTGTTCCTCGACAAGGTGTGGCCGCGGGTGGCCGCGTTCCGGCCGCAGCTGCTGCTGGTATCCGCGGGCTTTGACGCGCATACGCACGACCCGCTGGCCGACATCCGCCTGCAGTCCGAGGACTACTACTGGATCACGCGCGAGATCACCACGATGGCGTGGCGGTTCTGCGACGGGAAGGTGGTCTCGGTGCTGGAGGGCGGGTACCACTTCAAGGCGCTGGGCGAGAGCGCCGAGCAGCACGTGCTCGCGCTCGTGCACGGGTCCGTGGCGCCTCATTAGAAGTGAATGAAGCGATAGAGATTAGCGATATTAGTAGAGGGGTTAGCTTCACTCCTGCCTAAGAGGGTGTATGTATGCTGTAGGATTCAATAGAGAGAGAGAGAGAGAGAACTTACGTAGGATAGCTAGGATAGACTTTGTATATTTTCTCACATTGCAAAAGCAATACTAGTAGACTGGTTGCCTTGCCCTACTTTACTTTGGCGCGGCCAGCAGCGTCTCGAGGTTGGCCTTGAGCTGGTCGTTCGCCTTGCGCAGCACCTCGACCTCCTCCTGGTGCTTCTTCTCGTCCACCGCCTTTTTCTCCTCCTCGCGGCGCGCCACAGCCTCACAGCGCGTGTTGAGCTCGTCGATCTGCGTCGCGAGTTCTTTGACCTCGCTCTCGAGCTGCCGGATCCTCTGCTCGGCCTCCATCTTCTTCTGCTCGGCCATGAGCGCCTTGCGCATGCCGAACGCGATCGAGGACTCGTACAGCGTCTGGTACGCGGCGATCGTCATGCGCGCCTCGTCCCGCACGCGCAGCAGAAGCAAGCCACGCTCCGAGCAATTAATCGTGATCTGCCGGATCAGCTCGTCTATTCATTGTGGAGGACGCCCTGAGTTATTCGAGAGATGCATGAGGGGGGATTACAGGTTTCACATATCCACTTCTTACCAAAGCACTGCGCGTAGAGCTCTTCGCGCACGGGGCAGATGCCGGTCTCGCGCGCCTGGCGCTGCTGCAAGCGCAGGTCCAGCTGCTCCTGCAGGTTCATGACGTCCAGGCGGGTCGCTGGTGTGCTCGAGACGTACTGCACCCAGAGCTGGCCGTCCTCAGTCCATTCTTTCGGTGGCAGGATCGAGTTGAGGATGTCTTCGGTCTGCGACTGGCTCTGCAAGTAGCTGCCCGTGAACACCGTGGGCTTCTGCTGCTGCAGTGGTGAGGCGTCGCCCGCGCTCTGGTTGTTGTTATTGCCGGTGGCACTGCTGCTCCCATGGCTCGGCTTGCCCAGCGGCGGCTGCTTCTTGTTGGCGCGCAGTGACTTCTCCTTGGTCGTGCTCACGAGGATCGGGCTGTTGTACTTTACGAGCGAGCTCTGCGGAGGGATCATGCTGGTGAAGCGCTAATAGCTTGCAGGTGAGAGCGCTAATAGCTTGCAGGTGAGAGCGCTCACAAGATGCTGGCTTGCTTAATTGAGGCTCGTAATGTGACTGATCGATTGATCGTCAAGGACTGACCTCAAATGCAGGCGAGTCGCCGCAAGTCTACTCAAGGGTCGTTCGTTACTGTAGGTATCGACCCTGTGCACATAACTCACAAACCTTAGCTTACTTGATACATTGTCAGGTGAGTACGAGATCCAGAGTCCCTAACGTGCACCATCCGGGACTTCTCGTTCGCAGAAACCTACCACGTAGTCCTACGTAGGAATAGCAATGAGCACAGCAGTAGGCGCTCGCTCATGGTTTGTAGAGAAAGCGACCTTGCGCGTTGCGTCGCACTATCACACAGCACGGCTCGTTTGGACTGCGAGTCGCAGAGTGAGCTAGCTGGTCTTAGTCCCGAGTCGACAGGAATCTTTGCTTGTCCACTGACTCGTCAGCAGTAAGTACCTAGAAGGAACACATCCCTGACTCGTAGCGACCGCAGTGAGTATGCGGCAGAGCGAAACACATTCACTGCGGTCCACTCCTCGGTAGCGGAAAGCCCTCCGACTGGCGCACCAAGTATCCTCCTGGCCCTGTCGTTTGCCTTCCGTTAATGCCACCCCTGTCCTCTCTAGTTGGTTGCAAGTAACAGCTTTGCAAGCTGAACTTCAATGTTTTTCCTCCAAGAGAAATGAATGACCTGGTGACTTGAGTTGGCACTCGGAATGAATTGGAATTGGCCGTCAACGTCGTCGATGCAGTACGCAATGTCTTCCTCGCCACTGCACGAGCTCAGAAACCGATCGGACCTGGTAAACCGCAGCGTGTACGCGGTTTGGCTGTCGACGACCGGGAACAACCGGTTCAGCTTGGCTTCCACTTGGTAGAACTTTTCACATCCACGCCTGTCGAGCTCGATCATGCCATCGAAGAGAGCGGTGATCGCCTTCTATTCCTTGACAGCACAGCCAACGAGCTCCAAGATCTCGCACACGTCGTCGAATACGAGCTGCAGAAAGTAGACATTTGTAGCATTCGCCGCCGCGAATTCCTCTGCTGCCTTGTACGTCTCGTACATGTAGAAGAGCTCCTCCGTGTAGTTCCGAAACGCACCAACTGGCGGCGCATCACGATCCTCCAGCGCGAGCATACTTAACACCGACACTTTGGTGGCGATCGTGTCAATAGCTCCAGAAACGCGCTGACCGAATACCTTGAGGAATCTGGGCTTCATTGCAATCGTCATCGACAGTTCGTTGCTGATGCGGGAATCGCAAGAGCACGTCGACATGTTCGCAATGCCTGCGTCTACAGGTGGGATGGAGAGTTGAAGCTACTGGAGTCGCGCGAGATTTCGATACTGATCTCTATTATTTAGTTGGTTTCGCGGCATTTCGTCACTTGGCGAGAGGAGCTTCGATCTGGGACAAGGGAGACCCACACAATTGCCAACCGGCCATATGCATTGATATGAGGAGCTATAACTCGCGCATTAAGACTTTACACACGGTTAAACTCACTTCCTCACTCGTGCATCCATCCATTCACATGTCTGTGCCCAGTCACGAGCGCCACCGCTGACGCTCACAGTTCGTAGACGAAGCGTCCATGCGCGTCATTGAGCGCCACCAGGCTCGTAGACGAAGCGCCCATGCGCGTCATTGAGCGCCACCAGGTAGCACGATTCATTCGGGCCATTGCGCAGCGTGAGGTGGTCCGATTCCGAGCTCGACATGAACTTCTGGTGGCTTGTGCGCTACCCCACCGTGCGGACCAGAAAGATGTCCCCGACGCGCAGCGGACGCGCGTACTCGACGGGGCGAAGCGGGTTCGCGGCGATCCACTCTTCGTCCGCCAAGAGCCACGTGCGGCTCTGCAGGTAGTCGAACTTGTGGAATTTCGACCCAGCTCCAAACGAAATGACCTGGCAGTTTGCGGTGTTGGTGTCAGCAACTGGGACAAACGAGAGGCGCGAATTCGTCGCGCCAAAGTCGTCACTGCAGTCGACAAAGCTGCCGTTGTCCAGGAACCGACCAGACTTAACAAAGCGTAGCAAGTACTTGCTCTGGTTATCGATGACGGGGAATAGGCGATCGAGTTTGGCTTCTGCTTCGCGGAATATCGCATACTTCGACTGATCGTGACAAAATTGCCAGCCCAGTTCGGGAGCGATCACGTCGAACTCGTTGATCGCTCGGTTCACCAGACCCATTATGTCGGCTGCCTTGTCAAAGGCGAGCTGCAGCAAGCACGTATCGCTGTTATCCTCGCTGCCACCCTGGCTTGCGAGCCCGAATGTCACTTTGAACGCGTCGAATGTGGCGAAGAGCTCGTCCGCGGTACTGCGGAATGCCAGCGCTGCTGCCGATTTGCGCTCTTTCGCGGGAGCTTGGTCGCACACGCATGCGTTCTCCTTGATCATCAACATGGACATCCGGGCTTGGCCCTCAAACGACTTGAGAAACGCTCGCTTCGTCACCAGCGTGGTCCTGTACTCTCTATGGAGAGCGGTGTCGCGGGTGGTTGTCGTCGACATTTTGCTGCCTCTCGAGTTTGGAAGTGGAAGTCGGGGATTCGAGTTGCTGGTGGGTTGGGAACTAGCGAGCAAATGCGAAAGTGAGGGAACTTCTGGGGCTTGGAATGGAGGCTACGCAAATGGGACGAGGTTCTCCCATCAACTGGGTGAGGCTAGACCACACACATCAGATGGGAGCGCACGGATGTTAGATAGGCTTCCAGGTATTGGGAGGTCTTTCTTACCTCAAATCAAGAATCGGCATTACATTCTGGCGACATTCAGTCTCTGACTGTTCACATTCGCGCGACAATCTCATATGTACATTCATGCAACCTGGGCTTGGTACACATTCCTTTCGCGCAACATTTAATACTATCCCCTCCCACCATTTCAAGCGTTATGTACCTTCGCGCCACCTCTAAGAACTCCTCATTTTCCAATCCCGGCCATAAAGAGCAAAGAGCAACGAGACACAGGCGTCATGGACGTGCTCACGTGCCCCATCTGCGTGACGACGTTCGCCTCCGGGAGCGAGGGCGCGGCGTTCGCACTCCACGTGGTCGATTGCACCACGTCGCTCTCCTCGTCCGCTGCTGCGGGCGTGCTCCCATTCCAGACGGAGTTCGTGAACGGCATCGCACGCGCGAGCGCGGCGTCGACGTCTCCGCTCGTGCCGAGCTGCGCGCTCTGCCACCACGTGTACGCGACGGGCACGGCGGAGCACGTGATCGAGTTCCACGAGTTCGAGTGCACGCGCGCAAACAAGCGCAGGGGCAAAGCGGCGTCGGGCTCGGTCTCGTCGTCTTCGGGGTCTGTGAAGCAGCAGGGCAAACGACCACGAGAGGCTGCGAGGGCAACGTCGTCGAAGACGACTACCAGGACTACCGCCAGTAGCACAACCACCAGTGCGAGTGGGGAAAGTGATGCTGAAGCACCAGGCTCCTCTAAGGATGTGGATATGGAGGCAGCAGTAGTGGTGCATCCGAAGGTGGCTCTCTTCCCGTCGCACTGCGCGTTGTGTGGCTCAGGTGGACGCTCGCTGCTGCACTGCAGCGGATCCTGCGCGCGCGTGTTCCACGCCGCGTGCGTCAGCGACGTGCAGTCT
>JAASFI010000564.1:0-23583 GCA_023333705.1 Globisporangium viniferum | reverse complement strand
CGGCTCGCTGTTCCCGTGTACGTGGACGCCGAGCCACTCGGCCACGGACGGCAGCGTGTACACGCCAGTGAGCATGCACCCGGGCACAGCCGTGCACGCCCCCAATTTTGATCTTGCGGGGGCGACTGCAAAGGCGCCATGAGGTTTGATCCAGACAATGGCCAAGCGCATGGCAGAGTAAGTGTACGTGTGTATGGCGCTTTCTTTGTGGGAAAATTATGCGCGTTGCCCCAGAATGCCAAGCGAACGAAGCGGGCGTGCTGGAGAGAGAAACAACAGCAGATGGGATCAAGAAAATCCGCTAGAGCGATGGATTGCACCAGACCCACCAACACCAGTGAGCAATCGCCCAGAAGAACAAAAATCCAACGAATGCCGTTTCTTTCGATGGAGTTTCGCTGAGTCCTGGTGCTGGCATTATGGGCAGTGTCTGATTTGTGTGTGTGTGGTTTGCAGGCGAAACGGAGATGGTGCGCGTCATCGACCGGAAGAGAGCGACAGAGCGATCGTCAGCGCGGCGGAGGGAGAGATTCGGAGGCTGTTCCGCTTCCTCCGACCCGAAGAGAAACAGCACGGAAAGCAGAAGAGGAGCTGAGCTGGAGGCGACCGAGCGAGCGGCAGTGCCACGGTGCGAATCACGAAATAGGAAGCCCCCTCCCCCACCCGTTCTCCAGCATGTCTCTGGTGCGCGCGGCGTCGTGGACTGTTCGTTGGTCAGTGGATTCGAGTCGTTACGAGGGACTGGCGGACAGCGCTGCGCGTTGGGAAATGAGTGAAGGTCGAGCGCTGGAGAGAAATGGCTTTGCTATGTCGCTGCGTCTTTTTTGGACGGCTGCTGGTTGACTGGTGCGGAGTGAGTCATCCGATCGAGCCAAGCGAGAAGCTCCAGACGGATTGAAGCCACTCCGCGAATGAAAACTACCGAAGCGAGCGAAAGAGTGGACCAGCAGTGCAGTCGAGCTGCGCGTCATCGTGGTGTGGCTGAACGGCGGACTCATCCGGACGTCAACACGCAGTCAATCAGTCGGAGACAAAACCAGATGATCAAGGGATCCGTTCGCAATCGTCACGATTAAGCTGGAGACGAGCGACAAACGCGCTTTACTATTGTCGCTGCCAATTCGCGCTCGTGTACTGTATTATGCGCCTATTTAATCCTAACCTTTCGCTCTACTCGATTGAATAGGCAAGCGCTGCAGCTTTGGACTTGCTCCGTGAGCCAACAAGCGGAAACATGCAAGCGGATACGAGCGAAAAAGTGCTGAGCGTTGGAGGAGCTACCCGCGAAAGAAGCGGTTCCTTGTAGTATCGCGAGAAGATAGAGCTGCGACGCGATTGGCTCGCTTTGCGTGCTGCTGCCTCTCGAAAAGTTTGCCTTCTTCCAGATCCTTGCCAATGACATTCGCCTGGGCAGCCACCGCCGATGCAGGAGGCAGGTGATCCTTCTTTGCCTTTCGCATGTGCTCCACACACGCAATATATCTATCAAACTTTGTCCACCTGCATGCACATTCGCCCACAACAGCAACAGCGAAGGCGCAACGATCTTCGCCCCTATCACCCCGACAGCCAAAAGCTACAAATCAACACAAACAAAAGCGCTCGCATCCTTTGGGTTTCTGAATTTCGATCTGAACCAATTGAGCCGTTTCAGACGCCCATATCCTTCCATTTTGCTGCTTAGAGCCTGCTGGCGCGATACAAAACAGAGGACATGCGTGTCTTTGGTGAAGAGTAACGGAAAGCACCGCGCCGTTTCATCCACCAGTTCAATCCGCCGCCGCCGGCACTCGCCGGTGAACCAGCGAGTTCAGTTCAAGAGAGACAGGGGGCAGGAAGGGTGACAAGGAGGAGCTGGTTTCACTTGGCAATCGTCGTCCTTACGACGCCTGATGCGTTACACATTCGGACTTGCGAGCGGGGAAACATGGAACATTAGGGCTGAATCTTTCTCGTCGAACCGTCGCAACAGCCAAAGTTCAGCAGGCCACTCAAAGAGACACGCCAGTGATTTTTGAACCCATCCTCTCGTCTTATAGTTTTATAACCCGCGAAAGTATATTTATAGCTTTTCGCAGGCAAAACGTTTCATTTTTTGCTTGGCAAGCTTCCAGCGCAAACTCCATTTGTCACTTGTGTGAACGAAAGTGACGGATATTAAAAGAGGAGGAGGAGGTGGGCTGCATTTTCTATTGCCTCCAATCTCACTTAAGCACTTTAAGTCGCGCTGTTTGTGCCGTGGAGCTGGGTTTCTGATTGAGCTCAGGCCACCTGCTGTCTGTTTCGCTTTTATAATTTGTTCTGATCGCAAGTTGAAGCTGCCACCACGACAAAACAAACGCGCTCACGCTCATCTTAAAGATGAACACAAAACGCAGCCAATCGCGCTCCTCAATTTTACTCATAAAAGCACCAGCTTTTGCCCAGCATTGGTGCATCGCAAGTTGAGATTGCACGCTCATCAGTTGCAAAACGTGTTTGTCAATTAATTGACAAGCTGGCAACACCAACAGTGTTGCGACAAATGCAATGGCAACGGCAATCACAAAAGCAGCCGTGCTATTTGCATCCCAAGTCCAATTATAGAAAGTAGACGTCTGCGATAAAAGGTAACATTCTGGTGTCGAGGCATCGCATCCGCAATGGAGTACCCGCCGAGAGCGTTGCGCTGCTGTTGCGCGGGAGTCCATTGACGACATCAGAGCGTTAGAGCGTTTTGAGCTCTGCCTTGCGCTTGACACGACACACTGTGAGAGCGCGCCGGTGCCAAATCGAAAGGAGTGATCCCAGAGTCCCGGTGCTTGACACCATTTTAGCAAAGGAGTGATCCAAAGACCATCTTTTTCAACCAAAAATAGCAAAAAAGGACCTGTGAAAGTTGATATTGCAGCCTGTCAAGGTCAGGGATAGGGTTTCAGACAGCTTGTGCGAAAAATTGCGACGAGCAGCGGTTTCACATGTAAGATACGCTGAATAATTCATGTGAGACGTCCTATTTCGAAATGTATCGGTAATGTATCGTATCACTGGCTTCTGTCCAGTCATTCGTCTCGCTACATTCACTCCTGCTGCCATTTCCAACCCATCTGAGTCGGAAAACGTATGGCTGCTGTCGCCCTCTCGCGCCGAGAAGCTGAACCAACCAAAAAATGCGAAACGACTTTCCGAAAGTGTACCTACCTTTATGCTGGCAAATGTAAAGCAACCAGTGACGCCTACATTTTTCGGAGGAAGAAGAAGACAAGAATCAAGAAAGAAACAAGGAAAATAAGATCAAGATCTGCTGCCGAACTGAACCACAAGCTGAATTTGCGTGCGTGCGTCGCTCCTGGAACGTTTTTCGATCGAGTTTTGCACGAAAAAGACAGGGAATGGAAACCAAAGTGCAGACAATTTCGTCACCAATTTGGCGCGCATCTCAAAACCAAAGTGTGCAAATTATTAGCACAAGCTTATTTAACAGTTTGAACTGTAGACTTGATTTGAAGCTCATCAAAGCAGAGTCTTTGTCGTCCGGTCAAACTTGCTTGACGCGTCCCGGCTCTCGTTCGTTTGCGAAAAGGAGGATGCGCAAGGGAAGGGAGAGCGCGCAGAGAAAGGGACATGAAAGCTTTCCGTGTTTGAAAACAGATTCACAACCTTTTTCGCAAACTCGGGAGTGATGGTCTCGTGTATTTTCTCATGTGCAAAGGATTCTTCCTGCGCACATGAGAAAATACACAGACCTTCACTCCCGTTCCAAACGAATGCTACCTCTTCACTCTGTAAACTACTGTAAACTACGTCGTGTAGCCCTACCCGCAGGGAGAGAGGGCAACTTACTTTTTTTCGCTCGCCTCCCCTCTCTCTCCCCTCGTGATGCGCGTATGTGGCTGGCTGTGTGTTGGTTTTGGCTGACTGGCGTGGGGGCTTTCTCAGCTTTTGGCTGGCTGGCTGGCTGGGCAACGCACACACGCGTGTGGCTGTGGTTTCGTGGGTTTCCTTCTCCACGTCAGCAGCCTCCAAGCCCGGCCAGCTCTCAGCTCTCAGCCCTCGGCCCCTTGCCTTTTGCGAGTGGGTGGTGGGTAGAGCGCGGCGCCGGGGGGCACTCATTTTGGAATTTCCCAAGTTCCGAAGCAACGAGCCCAGCCCGCCCGAGCCTTCCCAAGGAAAGAAGCCTCTCCAGTCGCCCGCCGCCGCTCTCTTCTACTCGACCACCATGGCCCCGTACTCCCCAGCCGAAGGCATCAGCAAGCTCGCGATTGACAAGAGCAAGCACTTCACCGAGGCGCTGCAGCAGGCCGTGAAGATCACCTCCACGGAGGAGCAGAAGGTCGCGGCCGAGAAGATCTCGGAGCTCGTCAACTCGGATGCTTCGATCAACTTGGGCGTCGTTTCGAGCCAGCTGCACGACTTGCTCGTCGGCGCGGACTCGGACGCGCGCACCGTGGCGTGCTACGTCATCGATGACCTGATGCAGAAGTACGCCGAGCGCACGGAGGCGTACATCGCGCCTCTGCTCGTCGACCTGCTCGACCTGTTCGCCGACAAGAAGCCGGCGGTGCGTCCGGTCGCCGAGGAAGCCGCGCTGACCATCATCTCGTCGGTCAACAAGAACTTCACGATCCGCATCCTGCCTGCGCTCTTCGCGGGTCTCGAGCGCACCAAGAAGTGGCAGACGAAGAAGATTTCGCTCGACCTGATCGCCGAGCTCTCGACCGTCGCGCCATACCAGGTCGGCCGTTGCTTGCCAGACATCATCCCAGTGATCACGGACTGCATGTGGGACACCCGCAAGGAAGTGAAGGTCGCCGCCAAGGAGACCCTGATCAAGGTGTGCCATGTCGTGGGCAACGCCGATATCGAGCCGTTCATCCCAGCGCTGATCTCGTGCTTGGCGAACCCGACCGAGGTCGCGGAGTGCACGCACAAGCTCGCGTCGACGACGTTCGTGAAGACCGTCGAGGCTCCAGCTCTCGCTATCATGGAGCCTCTGCTCCAGCGTGCGCTGAAGGAGGGCAAGACCGCTGTGAAGCGTCAGGCCGCCGTCATCATTGACAACATGTGCAAGTTGATGGACGACCCAGCTGAGGCGCAGCTGTTCATGCCAAAGCTGCTCCCAGGTCTGCAGAAGATCATCGACACGGTCGCCGACCCAGAGTGCCGTGACGTGGCCACCCGCGCTCACTCCACCCTTTACATCGCCGGTGGTTCCGTCGAGGTGATGTCGGAGGATGAGCTTAAGGTCGACTACGACAACATTCTCAACATTATCAAGAACTCGATCAACGAGGACGCCGTGGCCAAGAAGGCCGAGATCGACCAGTTCGTGATCAACCACGTGGCGGGTATCTGCTACTTCCTCGTCGTGGCGCGTTCGTTCAGCCAGACGACGTTCAACCAGCAGATCCAGATGTACTTCAAGCAGTTCATCAAGGGTGACGGCTACAAGAACGTGGCGGTTGTGATCCGCGACCGTTGTTTCAAGGAGAACAAGGCGATCATCATCGAGGATGTGGACTGCGACGAAGGCAAGCCAGACCTCTGCAACTGCGAGTTCTCGCTCGCGTACGGTGGTATGATCCTGTTGAACAACGCCCGTCTTCGCCTGAAGCGCGGCCACCGTTACGGTCTGTGTGGTCCGAACGGTTGCGGTAAGTCGACGTTGATGCGCGCCATCGCTAACGGCCAGCTCGAGGGTTTCCCAAAGAAGGACGAGCTCAAGACGATCTTCGTGGAGCACAACCTGCAGGCGGAGGAGGCCGACCTGTCGGTGATCGACTTCATCTGCTTGGACGAGGAGCTGAAGGCGTCGCCTCGCCAGGAGATCGTGGATACGCTTTCGAGCGTCGGCTTCACGGACGAGATGCAGGCCCAGGCTGTGGGTTCGCTCTCGGGTGGTTGGAAGATGAAGCTCGAGTTGGCCCGCGCCATGCTGCAGAAGGCCGATATCTTGCTCCTCGATGAGCCAACGAACCACTTGGACGTGAAGAACGTTGCGTGGTTGGAGAACTACCTGAACTCGCTCGAAGAGTTGGGCGTGACGTCGATCATGGTGTCGCACGACTCTGGTTTCCTCGACAACGTGTGCACGAACATCATCCACTACGAGAACCGCAAGCTGAAGATCTACAAGGGCAACCTCTCGAAGTTCGTGGAGGTGAAGCCAGAGGCCAAGGCGTACTACGAGCTGGAGGCTGCGACCTTCAAGTTCACGTTCCCAGAGCCAGGTTTCCTCGCGGATATCAAGAACAAGGGCAAGCCGATCCTGCGTCTGACCAACTGCTCGTACACGTACCCTGGCCGCCCAAAGCCGTCGATCAACAACATCTCGGTGACATGCGCGCTGTCGTCGCGTATCGCCGTGCTCGGACCAAACGGTGCCGGTAAGTCGACGTTGATCAAGATGTTGACTGGTGAGGTCGAGCCGACCTCGGGTACGGTGTGGAAGCACCCATCGATGCGTTTCGCGTACGTGGCGCAGCACGCTTTCCACCACATTGAAGAGCACTTGGACATCACTGCGAACCAGTACATCCAGTGGCGTTTCCAGTCCGGTGAGGACAAGGAGCTGCTCGCGAAGGAGACCCGCAAGCTGAGCGCGGAGGAGAAGCTCCACTTCAAGAAGCCAGTGAACTGGGAGGGCGAGAAGCGCGTGATGGAGGAGATCGTCTCGCGTCGCAAGTTCAAGAAGTCGTTCGAGTACGAGATCAAGTGGGAGAAGTGCTCGGTCGAGGAGAACGCGTGGATCCCGCGTGAAAAGCTCGAGAAGTGGGGCTGGGACAAGCTGCTCCAGATCGCCGATGACCGTGAAGCCGCGCGCGCCAACCTGCAGGCGCGTCCAGTGACTGCGCTCGCGGTGCAGAAGCACTTGGACAACTTCGGCCTTGGCGCGGAGTTCGCGACCCACTCGCGCATGCGCGGTCTGTCGGGTGGCCAGAAGGTGAAGGTCGTGCTGGGTGCCGCCATGTGGCTGAACCCGCACATCCTTGTGCTCGATGAGCCAACGAACTACCTGGACCGTGACTCGCTCGGCGCTCTGGCGGCGGCCATCAACGAGTTCAACGGCGGTGTGGTGATGATTTCGCACCACAACGAGTTCACGTCGGCGCTGTGCCAGGAGACGTGGAACGTGGATGCCGGTTTCTTGGCCATCGAGGGCCAGGTCGCGGAGGACAAGACCAAGATCGAGCAGAAGGACGAGGAGGAGGTGACGGACGCTTTCGGCAACGTGACCAAGACCAAGATCAAGCGAAAGCTGACCCGCAAGGAGATCAAGGCCAAGGCCAAGGCGAAGAAGGAGGCGGAGGCCCGCGGCGAGTACTACAGCGACTCTGACGACGAGGAATAGACTTGTGGTCTTCTCCTTCTCGTAGCCAACGAACAGTAGTTGATCGCACGCGATAGCAGTAGCTAGCCAGCAAGCAGCCTTGCGCTTTAGAGACGATGTTTTTTTCTCTTATATTTTTTAGCCCCCTTATAGAAAAACAAGAACCAGTTTGCGCTTTCCTCTGTTGCTTTGAAGGCAATTGCCTCTTTCTTTTGTGTAGAAACGGGAGAAGGTCACTTGAAAATCGCCTGAATGGAGCTAGCTTAGAAAATATGTTCAAGGAACTGATCAGCACTTGAGCATAAAAGAAGCGTGAGTTCATTTTTGGTTATTTGGTGGTCAGTTGGACGAGAAGAACGACTGGATCGAGTGCTTCTGCTGATTGTGCTGCTGGGCTCCTTTCCGCCGCCGCTTCCTTTTCAAGTCTCCTTGGTGATGAGGAGCTACAGCGGCGACGCCTCGACGGCTTCGCTGCACGCACGTGTCGATGTGTGCGTTGACTGCAACGTCGTCGCTGGCGTCGATCCCAGTGCCGCAGATTGGACACGGCTGGAGACAACTACCAGATGTTGGCGATGCTGCAGCAACTGCAGGACGGCTTTGTCTCTCTTCATTCTCGTCTTCTTCATTCGCAACAGCAGTAGCGCTTGACTCGTCGTCAGGCTGCGACAACATGCACGCGTCTATGTGGGTGTTCACCAGTTTGCTATTGCTCGCATTGATCATCTCGCCACAGATCGGACACGGCTGGAAACACGCCTTCGCCATCGGAGCACTGACTGAGAACTCCTGACGACCTGGTCCAGCTGCTGCTCCGCCACTGCTACTGCTGTTGGGTCTGCTGCCTCGAGATTGTCGGAGGATGCAGGCGTCCACGTGCGTGTTGATCGCGATCGTGTTGCTCACGTTGATCATCTTGCCGCAAATCGGACACGGCTGGAAACTCGCTGCAACGGGATCGAATACTGTCACATCGGTAGTCGAGCTTGGGTCTCCATCTGCTTCGCTTTCCGAATGCGCATCAGTATTCTCAACATCAGAAGACGCTTGTCGGGAACCACTGGAGCTTGCTTCCAGTAACGCAGCGACAATGTCTGGCGTCGAGTCCTTTGGGAGCGGAGTGACAAAGTTCGCCATCGAGCCAACGCGCTTCTTTTTCGTCTTTGCTGCTGTTTCACACAATTCATTCGCTCTTTCTCCTTCATCTTCTTCTTCTGCTGACTCAGCTGATTCTTGTCCATGCTGCTCTGCGTCAGTAGCGTCCAAAGTGTTACCCGTGAAGCGTACCCTCGCAAAATGGTCGATGCCCAGCTGACGCTTCTTATTGCTGCGTCCACCTTCTTCTGTCGATTGTCCACCAGAGAGCGACACGAGTGAAGACGCACGGACCCCCATCAGCCTCAGCGTGAGCGGCAGCTCTTTGCGTAGAATTTCGACCGCTTTTGCAAACAGCCCGTCCCTCGTCGGCTTGAGCGTCGTCACGAACGACACAGACCGCGTGCGCACCGAGAAGTCCGCACACTTGAGCTTGAGCGTCAGGTTCCGCGCGCCAACGCCGGCTTCTTGCATGTCTTCTGCCAAGTACCCGCACACGCGAAGACACATTCTCTCCAGCTCGTCTGGGTCGCTCATGTTCTGGAACGTGCGTTCGCGACTGAAGCTTTTCCGCTCGGTGGCTTCGCGGATCTCTTGGATCGCGAGACTCGTTCGCAAGAGCCACGGCGCCGTCTTCTCTGAGAACAGGTGGAACAGAATCGCGCGATGTGTGAAGAGGTCTTTGCCCGTCGTGATGTCGATCGCCGCGAGAATCTTCTCCATGACCTTGCCGATGCCGCCGATCTTGCGCACGGGCTGGCGCTGGATGAACGACACCACGCTCTCACGCGTGAACGGGAGCACAAACTGGCCGTTGGGCTTGTTCATATCCGACGCGATCTACATGCACGTAAAGCACATATACAGGAGTGAACAAATGTGAGTGCATCAGTGTGTTGGTATTCTTTCGGGGGACCAATGTGTCGGCGGTACCTTGGCGAGCATCGTGTTCGCTGCGATGCCAGCACTCGCCGTGAGCTCCGTCTTGAGGCAGATCTTGCGGCGGATCTCGTCGACAATCGCAGACGCGACTTGCACACGATCACCCTCATTCATGCGCTTGTAATGACGCTCCTCGTCACGACCATCATCATCACCGTCATCGCGTCCATTCTTTTCTTCTTCATCCTCACTTTCCGCACTCGTTCTCCCGCTTGAAGAGCAATACGAAGGCCAGTGCGCCTCCATGTACTCTGTGATATCGAGCCGCGCTTCGTCGAGACTGAACGCTGAAAAGTGTGGATCGTAATCGGCGAAGATCTCGCGGATCTGGGTCGCGATCGCCGTGTATTTCTCAAAGTTCGGCGACACGAACACGAGCTCGGGACAGAGCTCCTTGCCGATGAAGCCGGGCATCGCGGCGCGCACACCGAACTTGCGCGCGATGTAGTTGGTCGTGCAGATCATGCTCATGCCGCCCACGGCGAGCGGCACGTCTCGCAGCGCTGGGTCGTCGCGCATCTCGACCGCCGCGTAGAACATGTCCATGTCCACGACCACGATCGTGCGCGTGAGGTCGCGCGTGGCTTCAAGCTGTACGACCATACTGTCGACGCGCTTCTGCATCTGCTCGTGCCTGTGATCAGAGAGCGCGGCGAGCTGCTTGCGCATGTCCTGGATCTTCAAATCCACTTTCTGGTTCTGCTTCATCGAGTTCTGGAAAAATTTGGAGTCCTTGGACATGTCGTACACCACTCTCTGCACGCGCTCCTTGTCGACGTCCTTCATGCCGGCTTTCTGCGCCGTGAACACGAACAGCTCGCGACCTAGTTGCGCCTCATTCTTCGCATCCGCATCGCTCTCAGCTGCAGCTGAAGCCGTTGTTGAATGGATTGCTGCTGCTACGGAAGTTGCAACGGTGTTGCTCTGTTCATTTTGACCAGTTGCGAGCTGTTTGTCTTGCTCTTCTTGCGTCACGCTTGACGACACAGGAGCACTGATAACGCCATCACCGCTGCCATCAGATGCTGTTACAGTAGCGTCGCTCTCTATTGGACCCATTGGGCCGCTGTCGTTGCGCTGGAAATGCGCAAGTGCAGCCATCCATGCGCATGCGCGCGCTTTCACCCCCGCATTTCCCTTCGTCACTGGAAATAAAGATCAAACTGACGTCAGAAATGCCTAAATTAAAACTAAAATAGTGTGAACCACGTCAACTGAACCCACTTGCCGCGCCAAAACCTGAAAGCCATGTGTCACATGGCGCCAAAAAAACATGAATGCTGTTGACGTGCGCTCCTCATAAATAAACGTGGGGTTCATCACATTGCTTCCGTCCCTCTGCATCTCTCTCTCTCTCTCTCTCTCGATATGTCTAATGTCCCTCGACGCAATCCACGTGTAACTACACCACTGTCCCCGAAGGTCGTTATCATTTTTACATGCCAGCGAGATCGAGCGCCTCCAGGGACCGCGGGATCGGGATGTCGAGCAGCGCTTCTTCGATGATCGGGTCCACCTCTTCGAGCCCGTCGGCGGCGTCGTTCATCGTGCGCGTGCGACTCGCTTCTTCAAACTGGCGGATGATCGCCTCGGTTTTCTCCACCTCAGTCTCCCATTTCATGGTCGCAGAGCTACAAATGGAGATAAATGCATTCAATGGAATTCCAAAAGCAATGAGTACAAGCGAGGCTTCCTTACAAGAAGATAAGCATACACAGCAGCAACCATTTTCGTACCTGGCTGCTCCGCCCGCGCCTTCGTTGTAGTTTGCCACCGAGAGCTCCTGGTCTGGCTGGTGGATGATCATCGTCGGGTGCTTCAGGATGCGGATACCATTCCAGAGCCATTTCGGCACGTCCGCAGTCACGACAATCTCCTCTGAGAACGCGGCCAGGTACTCGGACTCGTCTTTCTCGATGCCGTGATCGCGCGTAAACCTGGCACAAGCGATCCAAACACAAACGCCGCACTATTGTTAGTATCGCGCACCTTCCGTGCGAGTAATTCATTGCCAGCAAAACACCCAACACGTACCTGCAGAACTCCGAGACGGTCGCGACCTTGGTCCAGTTCTGCAGCTTGCGAAGCACCATGATGATGATGCCCGTGACGTTGGCGCCGTCGAGGCAGTGGATGTACAGCGGCAGGTTCTCCTGCTTGACCACGATCTGCAGAATCTGGCTCACAGTCGCGGGTGAGACCGTGACGTTGTCGGACGTGAACTTCTCGGCGTAGAAGTGGTAGTTCACGATCTTCTCGGCGGCGCAGAACTCGGCCAAGTCGGACGTGGGCGGCTCAGGGATCACGGAGATGATGCTCTTGAGGTTCAGCCGCTGCAGGAAGCGGAAGTTCTTGAGCGTCGGGTAGGAGCCGCGGTAGAGCCCCTGCTGCACGTTGCTGTAGCGGAACGGAGGGATCAGCGCCGGCGCACTCATGCTCGCTCGCTGGTTTCACCGGACAAGCACGCCACTCTTGATCTCTTCTTGGCTTGAACAATTGAGCAATTGAACAATTGAGAGATACGCTCTTGTTACTTAGGTACGCTTCCAAAGTAACAGATACTGTAAAGTTTCGCTAAAGTGCGATGACTAAAGTACATTCACTCCCGACACGGGCCGGACCCGTTTTCGCAAGGCGTCAACCTGTGACCCAGACTTTTGTGTCATGATCTTTCGCCCTTTACTATGAGTATTCAGGTTTTGTGCTACAAACCAGTAATATAAATTCCATCGATTATATAAAGGTAAAATAATTCAATACACGGTACGCTACTCCCTCTCGAATGTTGTGACTAACACGACCTGCTGCACTAAACTTGGCCATCTTTCAAACGCATCTCGTCAGTGATAAATCAATCAAGCAATCGCAGACAAAGCCACGAAGCCATCACCAAGCGCGCTCTCTCTCTCTCTCCCTATCAACGCTATCAGAAACCCCCCCACCACCACTCCAGCAGCCATGTTTGTGATGGTCAATGCGTCCGACAACCCGTGGATGATCGCGCTGCTGCTCTTCGTGCAGGTAGTCGTGCCGCTGCTGCAGTCGAGCGCCGGCAGCGAAGAGGAGAACTCGCAGGCGGCGAATCTGCTCGTGCTCTTCGTACTCGGGCTCGCGCTCTTCTCCATGTGGAAGCTCGCGCGCTTCTTCCGCGTGCTCTACGACATGCGCGGACTGCGCGTGCAGCTCGGCGGCTGGCTCCCGCTCATCAAGGAGGCGTACGCGCGCGCGCAGGCTCTCGCGGCGGCGGACGCAGCAGCACGCACGGCAGCAGCCCAGGCGCGCGAGACCGCGAACGCGAACACCGACGCGACCAACTCGGAGAATTTCAACAAGGTCATGCGCATAATCCAGGTCATGCCGATGGAGGAGTACCGCACGCCCGCGGAGCTGCAGGACGCGGCGATCAGCGAGCTCAAGGAGCGTCTGAAGCGCCGCGACGTCGCGTACTCGCAGTGCGTCGAGCGCAGGGAGCTCGTGGACCTGCTGGTCGAGTTCCGCGGCGGGCCATCGAACAACGACACGTGCTGCATCTGCTGCGAGGAGTACCAGTCGGGTGACCTCATGCGCCTGCTGCGCAAGTGCAAGCACGAGTTCCACCTCGAGTGCCTCGACAAGTGGGCGTTCTCGTCCGTGAACCTGCAGCGCCTGCCGTCGTGTCCACTGTGCAACCAGGATCTGGAGTAGCAGAAGCATAAGGCCAGCCCGCCACCATATATGACCAAGCAAGAAGAGCCCTCCCTCTCTCAAGACGAACGACGACACGCTCGTACAAGCAAGCAAGTCACGCATGATTGCCCTCAAAGCACGCCCAGTCAAGCAAGAAAGTCAGGGAGAAAGAGTATGGAACATATCGTAAATTATCACAAACAACAAGCACCAAATATGCACATGTGGGGAATCTGTAAACTACGGTGCCTTCTTCTACACAAAGCAGCTCAACACAGCATTTGGAGCTTCTCACAATTTTTCAGCACAATCATAATCATAATGGCATTTTGATGGGCACAAATTGAGAAACCGAAAAACATCATTAGCACGTCATTGAAGTCACTGAAGCGGGGGACGTCTGTCATTGGGTCAAACTGGCGCAAAACCAAACCAATTTTGCTGGAACAGATTAAAAGCAACAGGAAGATGACGATGCGCTTGAGTCTGCTGAGCAAGGCGCCGCGGCTCGCGACGCGCGCGCTGAGCTCGCAAGCCAGCTCTGCTGCCTCTAATAGTGCTCTTGGTACATATCGTTCTATGCCTGCCCGTTGTTGCTGCTCGTATGGATGAGCTATAGAGCTCGCTAACACAGCGCTATTCTGTCTCATCCATGTTGCTCAGGTCTGTACTCCTACGGCGAGGGCTACTTGGGCTCGCTCGGCACGGGGTCGTACGAGAACGTGGCGCATCCAGCACAGCTGCCGAGCACGACGGACCTGAACGTGAAGCAGCTCTCTGCCGGCTGGGCCCACGCGGGCTTCATCACGCAGGAAGGGGACGCGTTCGTGTTCGGCCGCACGCTGTCGTTCCGCGACGTGATCCGCTCGACCAACATCCAGCGCATCGCACCGTGGCTGCTCTCGTGGATGAACGGCTTCACGCAGCGCCGCGGCGTGGACACGCTCGTGCCCATGCGCGTGGAGCTCCCCGAGGGAGAGAAGGCCAAGAAGATCGTCTGCTCGACCGCGCTCACGTTCATCCTGACCGAGAGCGGCAAGCTGTTCACGTTTGGCGCCAACTTTTACGGCCAGTGCGGCAACGACCGCGAGGGTGTGAGCGAGCCAGAGCCGCAGCTCGTAGACTTTGACGGCGACGAGGTCGCGGACATCGCCGCGGGCTTTCAGCACGGACTCGCGGTCACGAAGCACGGCGCCGTGTTCTCGTGGGGCAAGGGTGAACGCGGCCAGCTGGGCTTTGGCACGGCGAACATCAAGGCGCCGCAGGAGATCATCGCGCTCAAGGGCAAGAACATCGTGCAGGTGAGCGCGGGCTTCAACCACTCGAGCGCACTCACGGACGACGGCGAGCTCTTCCTCTGGGGCAAGCTACTCAACCTGCAGGGCAAGGAGGAGAGCAACGGCGACCAGGTCATCCCGCGGCTCGTGCGCACGAGCGACGCCGTCACGCTGCTCGAGTGCAGCCACTTCCACACATCGTACATCACCGGTACGTCTTTGTCAGAAGCCACCTCTGTCTTTTCTCCCGATACAGACTACTAACATGTGTCTGACTGTTCTGTGTTGTTATGATGGATGCATATCTAGCGGATGACAAGATCTGGGTCGTCGGACGCACGCCCTCGGGCCGCCAGGAGAAGCAGGACGCGCTCGTGCACGTGTCGTCCACGATGCACGCGACGCCGTTCCAGATCACGAACCCGCAGCTCGTGGTGGCCAAGTCCATCGCGAAGATCGGCAAGGGCGTCGACAGCAGCGCCTTTATCACAGGCGACGGCAAGGCCTTCGAGTGGACGTACACCTCGGGACTTCGCCTCGTGGACGAGACGAAAGCCATGGCGGTGCAGGCGCTCGAGAGCGGCTTCAAGTACCGCATGCTGCTGGCCAAGCAGTAGGTCCATCTGCAGATTCCGAATAGCTCCCCACTATGGCAACAACGATAGAAAATACTTTGCGAAACTGGTTTTGAGCTCTTCGATTTGCTATTGTACAAAGCCCACCATGCATGCGGCATGGCATACGAAAACTCACTGAAAAAAATAAAATACTATCGTACTCTTGTCCTAACGTACACATCTTGATTTTACCTACTCTCTCTCTCTCTCTAACACACTCAGAGATCAAACTCTTCTTTGGCGACGAGCATGGGCGTGATGCGGCGTCGCAGCCGCTGCTGCTGCGTGTTTGGGCTGCAGTCCACGAACGCCAGCTCCTCCCCAGCCTCCTCCTCCTCGTCGTTCTCGTCCAGCAGCGCGTCCAGCGGGCACGCCAAGTTCTTCAGCTTCTGCTTCTCCACTTGGACGACGTCTTTCTGCAGCGCTGCGTCGCTGAACTCGCTGCTGTGGAACGCCATGCTCTCGCCAAACTGCTGCAGCCCCCTCGCTAAAGACGCCGAAGAAGACGAGAGCGACCTGGCGACTACCGCATTCCCCCCAAGGTCCGCGAGACTGATCTCTTCTGCAAAGAGGCTCCCAGGCGAGCGCGCGAGATCGTCGAGCTCACTCTCACCCTCGCTTCTGTCACTAACACTGATCTTGCGAAGACTACTGCCAGGAGCACTTGAACCACCTGGTGACACACCGACCGACTTCCAGGCGTAGTACACGACCACGACGTTCTCGTTCTTGATCTTCTTGCCGCAGCGCTTCCAGATGTCAAAGCACGTGACCAAGCGGTCCTTCTCCGACCACCCGACAGCATCTCCACTGTCACCATTGACATCTTCCTGCTTTTCGTAAAGCTGGAGCATCGCATCCGCTGGCACGAGCGCGCGCGCCTTCTCCCACTTCTTGGCCATGTGCTGCGCCACTTCCGAGATCCGCTTGGTCGACGTGAGCTTCAGCTCCACTTTCGGGTTGCACCCGGTGCTCACAACGTGCGCCTTGGTGGCTTTGTCCATCGGCACAATGCGCATCTTGATCGAGATCTTCTTGCGCGAGCTCTGCGGCGGCGTCTGCAACGTGATGTGGTGGCTCTCTCTCTCTGTCGACAGCTGCTGCTGCTGGCGTTGCTGGCTCTGCTGCGAGAAGCTCATCGTTGGCGCTGGACTCACGAACGACGCCTCCATGTGCACGATCTGCTGTCGCTTGGTCTTCAACGGAGTCTCATCCACGACGACCACAGCTGCCTCCGTCGACTCGGCACGCTTGCGCTTCAGAGTGCTTTTCCCAGTTGCCACCTCGCTCACCACAGACGAAAGCTGCTGTGTCTCCTGATGGTGCTGATGCTGTTGGGCAAGAACAACAGGGTTCGGTACCAATGTCTGCACAGATGAGGACGTGGCAAAAGCAGCACGCGCTTTCTTTCGTACCATGGGATGGTGCACCACCGCCGCCGTCGCTGCAGGTGCCGCACTGGCACCAGCAGCAGCCGCAGACCTTGCTGAGAAGTTGGTCAATGCCGAGAACACACTCGATTGAGACGTGACGACACCGCTCGACTGTCGCCCAACACTCTGCTGCTGATGCTGATGCTGCTTGGAATGTGTGATCACGGACGGCGCCGAGTTATAGAGATAGCCAGCAGACGACTTGGCCTTGAGCATCTGGCGCCGACTGCGGATGATCGACTGCAAGAGCACGTGCGAAAGGCGCTTCTTGACGGACGGATCGGCGGTTGCCACATTCTGGAAACTGGAAAATACACATACAAACGTCAGCATTAGAATCCAATTCGCTCACGCTCTCACCCAAGTCACCAGATCCACAGCAACGTACTCTTTCTTGTGGCTCTCGTCGGTCAGCAATTTGCTCCAGCACCAGACGGCGATGCGCACTTCGTCCGGGTTGGTCAGGTCGATGTCGTTGTCGAGCTCCTTCAGCAGCCCCGAGATGTTGCTGAGCACGATCGTGTAGAAGAGCCGCACTTCGATCATCGTCTTGGTCTTGATCTTCTTGCTGATCGCGTCAAAGCGCTGCAGCAGCATCGTGCTGAACGACGTGGACCTGGTCGTCGTGATCGTAGTCGAAGAAGACTCGTCCGACGAGCGCTCGTCCACGGGCCATTTGTTCTTGAACGTCGAGAAGAACGCGCTCTGCTCCTGCTCGTTCCACGTTGTCGACAGACCCGGCAGCTCGTTCTTGGACGCGGACCTCCGTCGCTTGGCTGTGGCGCCTGTGTTGTTGCTGCTCTTAGAAACGTCCTGCTCGCTTCGCACCGGCGTCAGAAAGCTGTCGTTGTTGTTGCTGTAGATGACTTGCGGTTCTGGTGTTTTCACGACAGGCTTGTTCACTGGCGTCAGCGCTTTTCTCTGTTTCCTGGACGCGCTCGTGGGTCGTTCTGTTGTGGTGGTCGTGCCATTAACCGTGTTGTCCAGCCTTCGCTTGGAGCGAGGCGTGAGCACAGTCACTTTGCTAGTTGCTGCTGCTAATGCCTGTTGCTTTGACTTGTTGTTACTGCTGCCCACTGTTTCACGACGATGCACCATCAACGGCGTCGTCTTCGCCGCGAAAATCGGCGACAGGTCCGACTCGAACGGGGGGAGCTCCGGGTCGTCGCCCACTACGAGCTGCTGGTCGCCCTCGTACTCGAGCGATGAGTCGCTCAGCATCGGGAACAGCGCGTTGACATCGTCGTGGTCGAGAATCGGCGCGGACGACACCATCGAGCTGTTGAACAGGTCGGAATCGCCTTCCATCAGCGGCAGTCCGTGCAGTTGATCGTCGTCCAGCCACGTGGTTAATGTGAGCGAGTCTACAAGTACACAGCAAGTACGGCACAGCTCGTTAGCCATATACTATACACACACAAAACGCAAACCATCGGCCATATTCATATCAAGCAAATGCCCACCTCGCCCGGAAAGTTCCATCGTCCTGTGTGTGAAAAAAATGAGTCTCGTTGGGGCGAAGCGGACGTCGCGTGTCGGAAGCGGATCGCGCCACCAAAAGTACCAGCAGACAGAACAAGAACACGTGCGCACGTGTGTGTATGTGCGTCTTCGTCTAGAAAAGTGTATGCGCGTGTGCTCTGATCCGTCGCGCGCACTCGCTTCTTCTTCTTCCTTGCTTCTCGTCGAATTAGGCGGTTGAGGGGCGATATCGAGACTTTGCGCGCGAATTTCTCACACAACCAAAGGCGAAAAAGCCTGTCTGACTGACTACCTCGTACCTAAGCGGGAAAAAGCGCGCCAAAACCAAACAATCCAAATTTCCAAACGTGCGCGCCAAAAAATACAAAAATGAGGATAGAAGGGTAGGGGGGAGAGATGGATTTTCAGCCAATCATGCTTTTTAACGCATGTTTTCAGCGAATCATTTTCATTTAGAGGGTATAATTTTAGCAAATCACGAAAGCTCTTCATCATCAGGGAGGGACCAAATGACCTCAAACTAACTGTACCCATCTCTGTCCACAGCATTGGGGCAGTAACAAACACCATCGCACCACAAGAGCGCCAACTACAGACAATACTGACCATCTCTGCTTGCAGCGACACTGGAAGGCGCCGTTGCGAGCGCAGGCAATGCAACTTTTGGACAAGTCGTGTCTGGCAATCGAAGCTCTCAAGGGGCTTCATGATGGTGCAACTGGAGGCAACATCAGGGTCTTCCTCGATGTTGCCTCTGTTGCATCACACAGCGCTGTGGGTCTTGCATTGTTCCATGTACAGAGAGATGAACGCTCTTCATATGATTGGCTTATATCTGCTCTGAGAGCGAACATTTTAGTGGTGGTGGTTCCGATCCATCTGCTCGGTTGACCACGACAGCGCATCAGCTGGTGGCAGTATGTACGATGCAAGTGAGACCTAATACCTTTGTTCCAGTCCCCCTTCTAGCAACCAGGCGTGAGCATCAGCTGAATGCCCAGAAGAACCACGACATGCATGACAGCCACGATTGTACACTTGTGAGATTTGTACGCGTATTGCCATTGCCATTGACCTGTTCGGCAGGTTTTGTTTGCTGGTTGCGAGGTGACGCAGGTTTCAGGGTTCACACTGATGAAGTACCACGCGGCGGTCGATACCTGGGAGTCCCCTCTGAGCAAAGGCACGCGCAGCAAACGAAACGATCGACTGTAAATGTATAATGTTGAAATGCTCACGTCTACTATTCAAAGCAATCCATGTTCGTATTCTGTAAAGGAATGTATCGAGAGTCTTATCTGTTCAGCCCACAACTGTTCACGAACGAATCTAAAGCCACTCCGTGCGCAAGTGGTGGACAATCGGCTCGGCCTGTGGCAGTACCACTGGCTGGAACTGCACGATCGCGTCCACCTTGGCGCGGATCTCCGGCGTGATCTTGTCCACGAACTCGAGCGCCTTGAGGTTCTCATCGAGCTGCTTGGTGCTCGTGGCGCCGAGGATCACGGTGGACACGTGCTCGTTGGCAGCGCACCAGGCGATGGAGAATTGCGCGAGGGTGGCGCCGACCTCCTTGGCGACCTCAGCGAGCTTGTCCGCCTTGGCGATTCGGTCCTCCAGTCCATTCGCAAGCAGAGTCTTGTACTCCGGCATCGACAGACGCGAGCCCTCTGGGAAACCCTTGGAGTACTTGCCAGTCAGCACGCCCGAGGCGAGCGGCGACCAGGTGGTGAGACCGTACTTGTATTTCTTGTACAAGTTGACAAAGTCGTAGTCCACGCGCGAGCGTTCAAGGATGTGGTACTGCGGCTGGTCCATCACTGGACGCGCCAATCCAAGGCGGTCAGCGATCTCGCACGCCTTGATGATGTCGTGCGAGTTCCACTCGCTGGTTCCCCAGTAAAACGCCCAGCCCTGGTCGATCACGTAGTTCATGGCGCGCACGGTCTCCTCAATCGGTGTGTACGGGTCCGGGCGGTGGCAGAAGATGAGGTCGACGTACTCCTGGTCGAAGCGCTTGAGCGACGCCTTCGTGCCCTCGATGATGTGCTTGCGGCTGAGACTGAGGTTGTTTGGTCCTGGCTTGGTCCCCCAGAAGATCTTGGTGCTGATCACCAGGTCTTCACGAGTCCACACGCCACGCTCGATACCAGCCTTGATGACCTTGCCCATGATCGCTTCAGACTCGCCGGCAGCGTAGCCCTCGGCGTTGTCGAAGAAGTTGACGCCGTTCTTGTACGCGTGCACGAGGATCTCGTACGCCTGCTCAAAGCCCAACTGGGTGTCGAAGGTGACCCAGCTGCCCAGCGAGAGCGTGGAGACGAGGAGACCGGAGTTGCCCAGGTAGCGGTACTTCATGTTGTGCGCTGGAGCTGCCATTGTAGCTGCTGGGGGTGCTTGGAGGTGGAGAACTGGGAGAAGCGCTTGCTGCGGAGACTGCCAATTGGGATGTGAGAGAGCTCTTGTGCTCAATGGCGCACCGGCGGTCAATCCAGTGGTGGAGGGGGAGTATTGCGGCAGTCGCGTTCGCACTCACGCCCCATGAAACTGAAGATAGTGGGAGGATCGGATTGCTGTGCATGCAAGGCAAACTAGCTCCATCAACAGAAAGGGTGCTTTTAATACAATACCCCTGAATGTCCACTTAGTGTACCCAAGTGTATTTTAGTGGCGGTCAATGATTGTCAATCACTATTAGAAGCCCCCTCTCTGAACACGTCAGAGCCCCTCCCCCGGATCACACGATCACCTCAAAGCATGCGTCATCGCCGAGCTGCGTCTCCATTGGGCTGTTCATGAGAAGGAGGAAGTCGCAGGTTTCTCCAACGTGGCAAATTCAAAGAATGCCTTCATTCTAATGCTGAGGATCAAAGTGCCAAGCACACCACATTCAATGAATTCATGAGCGAGAGAGAGCTGTGCGAATGAGGAATGCGCGTTTGATACTTAAGTACCAGGTGCGCGGCTCGAGCGCAGAGTATGCGCGACTGGTAGCAAGCACATGCGACAAGAACTGCATCACACTCGCAGCGATGAGGATGATGACAGAGATGACAGTCGTGCTGGCAGGTGTCGTTGGTTGGCGCACTCAGAAGGTAGAGAAGACACCATTGGTCGCGCAAGAAGCTCACCAATTCTCAGTCCACACTCGAACGCTCCCTAACTGCTAGCTGCACAAACAAAAGCTCATGCACTCACTAAACACGGACCAAACGGTCGGTACGCCTCGAGATCTCCAACTTGACGCGACACGCTGTGACTCACGCCGTCCTAGACCAAAGGAGAACACTTTGGCTTCATGCTCACACAAACAGGAACACACGATAAACAAGTTAGTGAAGACCCCGCGGATTGGCTCAAGTCAAACCGGTAGCTGCACACACACACACACACACGTCACATACTTGTTCGATTGGATCTCGTCGTGATAGAAGGCTACTCCGGCGCACCACTTAGCCACCACCACCTCTCGAGCGCTGTCTTCAGTCGAGCCGGCGTTGGCGCCTCAGAGGATCTTCTTCGTTGTCACCATCAAGCACCCCTCTGCTGCTCCACAAAGAGACAAAGAGAGAGAGAGAGAGAGAGAGAGAGAGAGCAGCGCTTTCGACGTTCGGTAGCGTGAAAGTCGCTTCTGAATCTTGCGTGTGAAAAGCCAAAATGAGCAAAACCCAACAACAAGGTCTATTATACCAAACAAGCTCTCGCGAGCCTCTTGGCTGGCAAAACCCCCCCTTCACCTTCCTCCTCTACTTGAAGCTTGAAGAGCTTTCTTGGCTTTCGAAGGATCTGGCGACCCCTTCGTCTTCAATTTGGTACCAAAAATCGCATCAGTCGCACAAGCGAATGGAGCTGCTCGTTCTCTTGCACGTGGGGACTAATAACGTGGCAAACGCCCCTTTTCTCGTGGTGTTTGAATCCATCCAGTCGCATCGCCGGAGCTCTTGACGTCACTTTTGTTTGATTAGCAGGACGCCTCGGAAGCTCTTGACTCGCGCTCCACACGCAACGCGCGCGCGAGAATCAATTCCGATGGGACCCACAGACGCGCACACATCCTCATAGGCTGCAGCGTCGCCAGTCTGTCGCGGGCTCGTGCACATCCGCCGCAGACGCAGCTCGGCAGCTCCAAGCGCGGCGGCAGCGCCATTCTACTGGACAGCGCGCGGCGGAGCAGGCGGTGGCAGTGGTAATTAATGGCGACGCGAGCCGATTACAAGAAATCGAGCGGTACTTTTGCATGCTGACGTTGAAGCGATTGGCATTCACCAGTCGACATGACCTTGAATCCAACGCATATAGAGTAATAAGAGTAACAGTAGGTAGTTAGCCTTAGGCCGGCAACTCGCCCTCACCAGTATTGACGATCTCGCCTGTGATTCTATCAAGACGAGCGATTCTCGATTCTCTCGGTGGCTTCACCCCAGCGTCGTCCCAGTCCCGAGTGAACGTTAGATGCTGACCTCGCGATCGTTGTTGCCCCCGATGCGGATGCTGCTATTATCCTAGTAGGTTTAAGAACCTACATGATCCGCTGTGCCCTGCATCCTCAGCAGTATCTATCCCGCCCGGCCGTGTGAAGGCCTCCCGGCGTGTCAATAGAGACGATGGAAGCCGTGTTCGACTTAGCAACAGTACTTCGTACAAAAACTCTAGCGAAACGAAGCACTAATCGGCGAGCTCTTGGGGTTTACCCTGCGTGTCAAGGGCTGTGTCACTGGCGGTGACTGTTGCTGTTGCGGCAGTTCGATGTGCGTACATGCTCGTTTTCTGGCGCGGCGAGCGGATATCCGAGAGGGGTGATCATCCTCTTGGGGGCGGAAGTCGAGAGGTGTACGGCGGCGACTTCACTTTCAAAGTTTGCTCGATTCAATATTCGATCATGAACCTTGGGCTGGCGACCTCGTGGATGACAGTTCCTGCTTCCAACAAGCCCAGCCAGCGTCCTCACTCTTCCACTCGCCCTCGTGACGCGAAGTAGGTTCCCCGCTTCACTCGCTCATTCAATGCTGGTCGTCCGCCCGTTCATCGCCGCCAATGCCGCCAGCAACAGCTTCTCCGCGCGCTTCACCAGGAGATCGACGGCGTGGGCGTGCACTGGCTTGAATCTGGACTTTGCTCAAAAGAATCTGGGCAATTTTGCGGACCTCAAGACGTGTCAGGAAGCCAATCCGGACCTCTTCATCCTCCCGACGGAAGCCTGCTCTGGGTACCTCTTTGAGGGGATCGGCGCGGGGTCCAGCGTGAAGCTCCTGCAGCCCGAGATCGTCTGACAGCGCGGTGAGATCTACGCGTGCGACATCACCAACGACCTCGTCAACTACGCCACGAGCTGGACCGACTGGAACCAGGTGCTCGACACCAAGGGTGGGCAACAACGTCGACTCGCCGATCCTGGTCGACGAAGTGGGCAAGAAGGAGTTCTACAAGCAGCCGATGTACTACGTCCTGGGCCATTTCTCCGAGTCCCTCCCGCCGCAGTCCGTCCGTACGCGTCAAAGTTGAATGTGATGAGTGCTAGCGCCGCGGTGACCCTCCCTCGAGAACGTGGACCGCGTGGCGTACTTCAGGCCGGAGAACCAGGTCGAGCTCGTGCTCCAGAACCGCAATGCAACGCCCAATGCATGGGACTTTAATGGGGCAAATTCCTCGTTGAAGGCAAATGTCGAAGCCTAATAACAGCGTTTGGCTCAGTTTCTTGACCCAAATGTCGTTGCATATTATAAACCAATCAGATACGTTAGAAGAAGAAAATTGCTGATTGG